>CAKAJI010000415.1:0-72107 GCA_916610255.1 Lasioglossum lativentre
AAAATACCTTATGATATAACGTAATATGCAGTGTATCATTGAAAATACCTTATGATATAACGTAATATGCATTGTATCATTGAAAATACCATATAATATAATGTAATATGCAGTGTATCGTTCAAAATACCTTATAATATAGCGTAATATTTGCTGTCTGTCATTGAAAAAACCTTATAATATAACGTAATATGCAGTGTGTCATTGAAAATACCTTATAATATAACGTAATATGCAGTGTATCATTGAAAATACCTTATGATATAACGTAATATGCAGTGTATCATTGAAAATACCTTATGATATAACGTAATATGCAGTGTATCATTGAAAATACCTTATGATATAACGTAATATGCATTGTATCATTGAAAATACCTTATAATATAATGTAATATGCAGTGTATCGTTCAAAATACCTTATAATATAGCGTAATATTTGCTGTCTGTCATTGAAAAAACCTTATAATATAACGTAATATGCAGTGTGTCATTGAAAATACCTTATAATATAACGTAATATGCAGTGTATCATTGAAAATACCTTATAATATAACGTAATATGCAGTGTATCATTGAAAATACCTTATGATATATCGTAATATGCAGAGTATCATTGAAAATACCTTATAATATAACGTAATATGCAGTGTATCATTGAAAATACCTTATGATATATCGTAATATGCAGAGTATCATTGAAAATACCTTATAATGTAATGTAATATGCAGTCTATCATTGAAAATACCTTATAATATAACGTAATATGCAGTGTATCATTGAAAATACCTTATGATATAACGTAATATGCATTGTATCATTGAAAATACCTTATAATATAATGTAATATGCAGTGTATCGTTCAAAATACCTTATAATATAACGTAATATTTGCTGTCTGTCATTGAAAAAACCTTATAATATAACGTAATATGCAGTGTATCATTGAAAATACCTTATAATATAGCGTAATATGCAGTGTATCACTGAAAATACCTTATAATATAACGTAATATGCAGTGTATCATTGAAAATACCTTATAATATAACGTAATATGCAGTGTATCATTGAAAATACCTTATGATATAACGTAATATGCATTGTATCATTGAAAATACCTTATAATATAATGTAATATGCAGTGTATCGTTCAAAATACCATATAATATAACGTAATATTTGCTGTCTGTCATTGAAAAAACCTTATAATATAACGTAATATGCAGTGTATCATTGAAAATACCTTATAATATAGCGTAAGATGCATTGTATCATTGAAAATACCTTATAATATAACGCAATATGCAGTGTATCATTGAAAATACCTTATAATATAACGTAATTGCAGTCTATCATTGAAAATACCTTATAATATAACGTAATATGCAATGTATCATTGAAAATACCTTATAATATAACGTAATATGCAGTGTATCATTGAAAATACCTTATGATATAACGTAATATGCAGTGTATCATTGAAAATACCTTATGATATAACGTAATATGCAGTGTATCATTGAAAATACCTTATGATATAACGTAATATGCATTGTATCATTGAAAATACCTTATAATATAATGTAATATGCAGTGTATCGTTCAAAATACCTTATAATATAGCGTAATATTTGCTGTCTGTCATTGAAAAAACCTTATAATATAACGTAATATGCAGTGTGTCATTGAAAATACCTTATAATATAACGTAATATGCAGTGTATCATTGAAAATACCTTATGATATAACGTAATATGCAGTGTATCATTGAAAATACCTTATGCTATAACGTAATATGCAGTGGTATCATTGAAAATACCTTATGATATAACGTAATATGCATTGTATCATTGAAAATACCTTATAATATAATGTAATATGCAGTGTATCGTTCAAAATACCTTATAATATAGCGTAATATTTGCTGTCTGTCATTGAAAAAACCTTATAATATAACGTAATATGCAGTGTGTCATTGAAAATACCTTATAATATAACGTAATATGCAGTGTATCATTGAAAATACCTTATAATATAACGTAATATGCAGTGTATCATTGAAAATACCTTATGATATATCGTAATATGCAGAGTATCATTGAAAATACCTTATAATATAACGTAATATGCAGTGTATCATTGAAAATACCTTATGATATATCGTAATATGCAGAGTATCATTGAAAATACCTTATAATGTAATGTAATATGCAGTCTATCATTGAAAATACCTTATAATATAACGTAATATGCAGTGTATCATTGAAAATACCTTATGATATAACGTAATATGCATTGTATCATTGAAAATACCTTATAATATAATGTAATATGCAGTGTATCGTTCAAAATACCTTATAATATAACGTAATATTTGCTGTCTGTCATTGAAAAAACCTTATAATATAACGCAATATGCAGTGTATCATTGAAAATACCTTATAATATAACGTAATTGCAGTCTATCATTGAAAATACCTTATAATATAACGTAATATGCAATGTATCATTGAAAATACCTTATAATATAGCGTAATATTTGCTGTCTGTCATTGAAAAAACCTTATAATATAACGTAATATGCAGTGTGTCATTGAAAATACCTTATAATATAACGTAATATGCAGTGTATCATTGAAAATACCTTGTGATATAACGTAATATGCATTGTATCATTGAAAATACCTTATAATATAATGTAATATGCAGTGTATCGTTCAAAATACCTTATAATATAACGTAATATTTGCTGTCTGTCATTGAAAAAATCTTATAATATAACGTAATATGCAGTGTATCATTGAAAATACCTTATAATATAGCGTAATATGCAGTGTATCACTGAAAATACCTTATAATATAACGTAATATGCAGTGTATCATTGAAAATACCTTATAATATAACGTAATATGCAGTGTATCATTGAAAATACCTTATGATATAACGTAATATGCATTGTATCATTGAAAATACCTTATAATATAATGTAATATGCAGTGTATCGTTCAAAATACCATATAATATAACGTAATATTTGCTGTCTGTCATTGAAAATACCTTATAATATAACGCAATATGCAGTGTATCATTGAAAATACCTTATAATATAACGTAATTGCAGTCTATCATTGAAAATACCTTATAATATAACGTAATATGCAATGTATCATTGAAAATACCTTATAATATAACGTAATATGCAGTGTATCATTGAAAATACCTTATGATATAACGTAATATGCAGTGTATCATTGAAAATACCTTATGATATAACGTAATATGCAGTGTATCATTGAAAATACCTTATGATATAACGTAATATGCATTGTATCATTGAAAATACCTTATAATATAATGTAATATGCAGTGTATCGTTCAAAATACCTTATAATATAGCGTAATATTTGCTGTCTGTCATTGAAAAAACCTTATAATATAACGTAATATGCAGTGTGTCATTGAAAATACCTTATAATATAACGTAATATGCAGTGTATCATTGAAAATACCTTATGATATAACGTAATATGCAGTGTATCATTGAAAATACCTTATGATATAACGTAATATGCAGTGTATCATTGAAAATACCTTATGATATAACGTAATATGCATTGTATCATTGAAAATACCTTATAATATAATGTAATATGCAGTGTATCGTTCAAAATACCTTATAATATAGCGTAATATTTGCTGTCTGTCATTGAAAAAACCTTATAATATAACGTAATATGCAGTGTGTCATTGAAAATACCTTATAATATAACGTAATATGCAGTGTATCATTGAAAATACCTTATAATATAACGTAATATGCAGTGTATCATTGAAAATACCTTATGATATATCGTAATATGCAGAGTATCATTGAAAATACCTTATAATATAACGTAATATGCAGTGTATCATTGAAAATACCTTATGATATATCGTAATATGCAGAGTATCATTGAAAATACCTTATAATGTAATGTAATATGCAGTCTATCATTGAAAATACCTTATAATATAACGTAATATGCAGTGTATCATTGAAAATACCTTATGATATAACGTAATATGCAGTGTATCATTGAAAATACCTTATAATATAATGTAATATGCAGTGTATCGTTCAAAATACCTTATAATATAACGTAATATTTGCTGTCTGTCATTGAAAAAACCTTATAATATAACGCAATATGCAGTGTATCATTGAAAATACCTTATAATATAATGTAATTGCAGTCTATCATTGAAAATACCTTATAATATAACGTAATATGCAATGTATCATTGAAAATACCTTATAATATAGCGTAATATTTGCTGTCTGTCATTGAAAAAACCTTATAATATAACGTAATATGCAGTGTGTCATTGAAAATACCTTATAATATAACGTAATATGCAGTGTATCATTGAAAATACCTTATGATATAACGTAATATGCATTGTATCATTGAAAATACCTTATAATATAATGTAATATGCAGTGTATCGTTCAAAATACCTTATAATATAACGTAATATTTGCTGTCTGTCATTGAAAAAACCTTATAATATAACGTAATATGCAGTGTATCATTGAAAATACCTTATAATATAGCGTAATATGCAGTGTATCATTGAAAATAACTTATGATATAACGTAATATGCATTGTATCATTGAAAATACCTTATAATATAATGTAATATGCAGTGTATCGTTCAAAATACCTTATAATATAACGTAATATTTGCTGTCTGTCATTGAAAAAATCTTATAATATAACGTAATATGCAGTGTATCATTGAAAATACCTTATAATATAGCGTAATATGCAGTGTATCACTGAAAATACCTTATAATATAACGTAATATGCAGTGTATCATTGAAAATACCTTATAATATAACGTAATATGCAGTGTATCATTGAAAATACCTTATGATATAACGTAATATGCATTGTATCATTGAAAATACCATATAATATAATGTAATATGCAGTGTATCGTTCAAAATACCTTATAATATAGCGTAATATTTGCTGTCTGTCATTGAAAAAACCTTATAATATAACGTAATATGCAGTGTGTCATTGAAAATACCTTATAATATAACGTAATATGCAGTGTATCATTGAAAATACCTTATGATATAACGTAATATGCAGTGTATCATTGAAAATACCTTATGCTATAACGTAATATGCAGTGTATCATTGAAAATACCTTATGATATAACGTAATATGCATTGTATCATTGAAAATACCTTATAATATAATGTAATATGCAGTGTATCGTTCAAAATACCTTATAATATAACGTAATATTTGCTGTCTGTCATTGAAAAAATCTTATAATATAACGTAATATGCAGTGTATCATTGAAAATACCTTATAATATAGCGTAATATGCAGTGTGTCATTGAAAATACCTTATAATATAACGTAATATGCAGTGTATCATTGAAAATACCTTATAATATAACGTAATATGCAGTGTATCATTGAAAATACCTTATGATATATCGTAATATGCAGAGTATCATTGAAAATACCTTATAATATAACGTAATATGCAGTGTATCATTGAAAATACCTTATGATATATCGTAATATGCAGAGTATCATTGAAAATACCTTATAATGTAATGTAATATGCAGTCTATCATTGAAAATACCTTATAATATAACGTAATATGCAGTGTATCATTGAAAATACCTTATGATATAACGTAATATGCATTGTATCATTGAAAATACCTTATAATATAATGTAATATGCAGTGTATCGTTCAAAATACCTTATAATATAACGTAATATTTGCTGTCTGTCATTGAAAAAACCTTATAATATAACGCAATATGCAGTGTATCATTGAAAATACCTTATAATATAACGTAATTGCAGTCTATCATTGAAAATACCTTATAATATAACGTAATATGCAGTGTATCATTGAAAATACCTTATAATATAACGTAATATTTGCTGTCTGTCATTGAAAAAACCTTATAATATAACGTAATATGCAGTGTGTCATTGAAAATACCTTATAATATAACGTAATATGCAGTGTATCATTGAAAATACCTTATGATATAACGTAATATGCATTGTATCATTGAAAATACCTTATAATATAATGTAATATGCAGTGTATCGTTCAAAATACCTTATAATATAACGTAATATTTGCTGTCTGTCATTGAAAAAACCTTATAATATAACGTAATATGCAGTGTATCATTGAAAATACCTTATAATATAGCGTAATATGCAGTGTATCATTGAAAATACCTTATGATATAACGTAATATGCATTGTATCATTGAAAATACCTTATAATATAATGTAATATGCAGTGTATCGTTCAAAATACCTTATAATATAACGTAATATTTGCTGTCTGTCATTGAAAAAATCTTATAATATAACGTAATATGCAGTGTATCATTGAAAATACCTTATAATATAGCGTAATATGCAGTGTATCACTGAAAATACCTTATAATATAACGTAATATGCAGTGTATCATTGAAAATACCTTATAATATAACGTAATATGCATTGTATCATTGAAAATACCTTATGATATAACGTAATATGCATTGTATCATTGAAAATACCTTATAATATAATGTAATATGCAGTGTATCGTTCAAAATACCATATAATATAACGTAATATTTGCTGTCTGTCATTGAAAAAACCTTATAATATAACGTAATATGCAGTGTATCATTGAAAATACCTTATAATATAGCGTAAGATGCATTGTATCATTGAAAATACCTTATAATATAACGCAATATGCAGTGTATCATTGAAAATACCTTATAATATAACGTAATTGCAGTCTATCATTGAAAATACCTTATAATATAACGTAATATGCAATGTATCATTGAAAATACCTTATAATATAACGTAATATGCAGTGTATCATTGAAAATACCTTATGATATAACGTAATATGCAGTGTATCATTGAAAATACCTTATGATATAACGTAATATGCAGTGTATCATTGAAAATACCTTATGATATAACGTAATATGCATTGTATCATTGAAAATACCATATAATATAATGTAATATGCAGTGTATCGTTCAAAATACCTTATAATATAGCGTAATATTTGCTGTCTGTCATTGAAAAAACCTTATAATATAACGTAATATGCAGTGTGTCATTGAAAATACCTTATAATATAACGTAATATGCAGTGTATCATTGAAAATACCTTATGATATAACGTAATATGCATTGTATCATTGAAAATACCTTATAATATAGCGTAAGATGCATTGTATCATTGAAAATACCTTACAATATAACGTAATATTTGCAGTCTATCATTGAAAATGCCTTGTAATATACCGTAATATGCAGTGTATAATTGAAAATACCTTATAATATAACGCAATATGCAGTGTATCATTGAAAATACCTTATGATATAACGTAATATGCATTGTATCATTGAAAAAACCTTATAATATAACGTAATATGCAGTGTATCATTGAAAATACCTTATAATATAGCGTAATATGCAGTGTATCATTAAAAATACCTTATAATATAATCTAATATGCAGTGAATCTTTCAAAATACCTTATAATATAACGTAATATTTGCAGTCTATCAATGAAAATGCCTTGTAATATACCGTAATATGCAGTGTATAATTGAAAATACCTTATAATATAACGTAATATGCAGTGTATCATTGAAAATACCTTATAATATAACGTAATATGCAGTGTTTCATTGAAAATACCTTATAATATAACATAGTATGCTGTGTATCATTGAAAATACCTTATAATATAACGTAATATGCAATGTATCATTGAAAATACCTTATAATATAACGTAATATGCAGTGTTTCATTGAAAATACCTTATAATATAACGTAATATGCAGGGTATCATTGAAAATACCTTATAATATAACGTAATATGCAGTGTTTCATTGAAAATACCTTATAATATAACATAGTATGCTGTGTATCATTGAAAATACCTTATAATATAACGTAATATGCAGTGTATTATTGAAAATACCTTATAATATAACGCAATATGCAGTGTATCATTGAAAATACCTTATAATATAATCTAATATGCAGTGTATCGTTCAAAATACCTTATAATATAACGTAATATTTGCAGTCTATCATTGAAAATGCATTGTAATATACCGTAATATGCAGTGTATAATTGAAAATACCTTATAATATAACGCAATATGCAGTGTATCATTGAAAATACCTTATAATATAACGTAATATGCAGTGTATCATTGAAAATACCTTATGATATAACGTAATATGCAGAGTATCATTGAAAATACCTTATAATATAACGTAATATGCAGTGTATCATTGAAAATACCTTATAATATAACGTAATATGCAGTGTATCATTGAAAATACCTTATAATATAACGTAATATGCAATGTATCATTGAAAATACGTTATAATATAACGTAATATGCAGTGTATCATTGAAAATACCTTATGATATAACGTAATATGCATTGTATCATTGAAAATACCTTATAATATAACGCAATATGCAGTGTATCGTTCAAAATACCTTATAATATAATCTAATATGCAGTGTATCGTTCAAAATACCTTACAATATAACGTAATATTTGCAGTCTATCATTGAAAATGCCTTGTAATATACCGTAATATGCAGTGTATAATTGAAAATACCTTATAATATAACGCAATATGCAGTGTATCATTGAAAATACCTTATGATATAACGTAATATGCATTGTATCATTGAAAAAACCTTATAATATAACGTAATATGCAGTGTATCATTGAAAATACCTTATAATATAGCGTAATATGCAGTGTATCATTAAAAATACCTTATAATATAATCTAATATGCAGTGAATCTTTCAAAATACCTTATAATATAACGTAATATTTGCAGTCTATCAATGAAAATGCCTTGTAATATACCGTAATATGCAGTGTATAATTGAAAATACCTTATAATATAACGTAATATGCAGGGTATCATTGAAAATACCTTATAATATAACGTAATATGCAGTGTTTCATTGAAAATACCTTATAATATAACATAGTATGCTGTGTATCATTGAAAATACCTTATAATATAACGTAATATGCAATGTATCATTGAAAATACCTTATAATATAACGTAATATGCAGTGTTTCATTGAAAATACCTTATAATATAACGTAATATGCAGGGTATCATTGAAAATACCTTATAATATAACGTAATATGCAGTGTTTCATTGAAAATACCTTATAATATAACATAGTATGCTGCGTATCATTGAAAATACCTTATAATATAACGTAATATGCAGGGTATCATTGAAAATACCTTATAATATAACGTAATATGCAGTGTTTCATTGAAAATACCTTATAATATAACATAGTATGCTGTGTATCATTGAAAATACCTTATAATATAACGTAATATGCAGTGTATTATTGAAAATACCTTATAATATAACGCAATATGCAGTGTATCATTGAAAATACCTTATAATATAATCTAATATGCAGTGTATCGTTCAAAATACCTTATAATATAACGTAATATTTGCAGTCTATCATTGAAAATGCATTGTAATATACCGTAATAAGGAGTGTATAATTGAAAATACCTTATAATATAACGTAATATGCAGTGTATCATTGAAAATACCTTATAATATAACGTAATATGCAGTGTATCATTGAAAATCCCTTATAATATAACGTAATATGCAGTGTATTATTGAAAATTCCTTATAATATAATGTAATATGCAGTCTATCATTGAAAATGCATTGTAATATAATGTAATATGCAGTGTATCATTGAAAATACCTTATAATATAATCTAATATGCAGTGTATCTTTCAAAATACCTTATAATATAACGTAATATTTGCAGTCTATCATTGAAAATGCCTTGTAATATACCGTAATATGCAGTGTATAATTGAAAATACCTTATAATATAACGTAATATGCAGGGTATCATTGAAAATACCTTATAATATAACGTAATATGCAGTGTTTCATTGAAAATACCTTATAATATAACATAGTATGCTGTGTATCATTGAAAATACCTTATAATATAACGTAATATGCAGTGTATTATTGAAAATACCTTATAATATAACGCAATATGCAGTGTATCATTGAAAATACCTTATAATATAACGTAATATGCAGTGTATTATTGAAAATACCTTATAATATAATGTAATATGCAGTGTCTCAGTGAAAATCCCTTATAATATAACGTAATATGCAGTCTATCATTGAAAATACCTTATAATATAACGTAATATGCAGTGTATCATTGAAAATCCCTTATAATATACCGTAATATGCAGTGTATAATTGAAAATACCTTATAATATAACGTAATATGCAGTGTATCATTGAAAATAGTTTATAATATAACGGAATATGCAGTGTCTCATTGAAAATACCTTATAATATAACGCAATATGCAGTGTATCATTGAAAATACCTTATAATATAATCTAATATGCAGTGTATCGTTCAAAATACCTTACAATATAACGTAATATTTGCAGTCTATCATTGAAAATGCCTTGTAATATACCGTAATATGCAGTGTATAATTGAAAATACCTTATAATATAACGTAATATGCAGTGTATCAGTGAAAATACCTTATAATATAACGTAATATGCAGTGTACCATTGAAAATACCTTATAATATAACGTAATATGCAGTGTATCATTGAAAATACCTTATAATATAACGTAATGTGCAGTGTATCATTGAAAATGCATTGTAATATAACGTAATATGCAGTGTATCATTGAAAATACCTTATAATATAATCTAATATGCAGTGTATCGTTCAAAATACCTTACAATATAACGTAATATTTGCAGTCTATCATTGAAAATGCCTTGTAATATACCGTAATATGCAGTGTATAATTGAAAATACCTTATAATATAACGTAATATGCAGTGTATCAGTGAAAATACCTTATAATATAACGTAATATGCAGTGTGTCATTGAAAATACCTTATAATATAGCGTAATATTTGCTGTCTGTCATTGAAAAAACCTTATAATATAACGTAATATGCAGTGTGTCATTGAAAATACCTTATAATATAACGTAATATGCAGTGTATCATTGAAAATACCTTATGATATAACGTAATATGCATTGTATCATTGAAAATACCTTATAATATAATGTAATATGCAGTGTATCGTTCAAAATACCTTATAATATAGCGTAATATTTGCTGTCTGTCATTGAAAAAACCTTATAATATAACGTAATATTTGCTGTCTGTCATTGAAAATACCTTATAATTTATCGTAATATGCATTGTATCATTGAAAATACCTTATAATATAATGTAATATGCAGTGTATCGTTCAAAATACCTTATAATATAACGTAATATTTGCTGTCTGTCATTGAAAAATCCTTATAATATAACGTAATATGCAGTGTATCATTGAAAATACCTTATAATATAGCGTAATATGTAGTGTATCATTGAAAATAACTTATAATATAACGCAATATGCAGTGTATCATTGAAAATACCTTATGATATAACGTAATATGCATTGTATCATTGAAAATACCTTATAATATAATGTAATATGCAGTGTATCATTGAAAATACCTTATAATATAATCTAATATGCAGTGAATCTTTCAAAATACCTTATAATATAACGTAATATGCAGTGTTTCATTGAAAATACCTTATAATATAACATAGTATGCTGTGTATCATTGAAAATACCTTATAATATAACGTAATATGCAGGGTATCATTGAAAATACCTTATAATATAACGTAATATGCAGTGTTTCATTGAAAATACCTTATAATATAACATAGTATGCTGTGTATCATTGAAAATACCTTATAATATAACGTAATATGCAGTGTATTATTGAAAATACCTTATAATATAACGCAATATGCAGTGTATCATTGAAAATACCTTATAATATAATCTAATATGCAGTGTATCGTTCAAAATACCTTATAATATAACGTAATATTTGCAGTCTATCATTGAAAATACCTTATAATATAACGTAATATGCAATGTATCATTGAAAATACCTTATAATATAACGCAATATGCAGTGTATCATCGAAAATACCTTATAATATAATCTAATATGCAGTGTATCGTTCAAAATACCTTATAATATAACGTAATATTTGCAGTGTATTATTGAAAATACCTTATAATATAACGCAATATGCAGTGTATCATTGAAAATACCTTATAATATAATCTAATATGCAGTGTATCGTTCAAAATACCTTATAATATAACGTAATATTTGCAGTCTATCATTGAAAATACCTTATAATATAACGTAATATGCAATGTATCATTGAAAATACGTTATAATATAACGTAATATGCAGTGTATCATTGAAAATACCTTATGATATAACGTAATATGCATTGTATCATTGAAAATACCTTATAATATAATGCAATATGCAGTGTATCGTTCAAAATACCTTATAATATAGCGTAATATTTGCTGTCTGTCATTGAAAAAACCTTATAATATAACGTAATATGCAGTGTGTCATTGAAAATACCTTATAATATAACGTAATATGCAGGGTATCATTGAAAATACCTTATAATATAACGTAATATGCAGTGTTTCATTGAAAATACCTTATAATATAACGCAATATGCAGTGTATCATTGAAAATACCTTATGATATAACGTAATATGCATTGTATCATTGAAAATACCTTATAATATAACGTAATATGCTGTGTATCATTGAAAATACCTTATAATATAACGTAATATGCAGTGTTTCATTGAAAATACCTTATAATATAACATAGTATGCTGTGTATCATTGAAAATACCTTATAATATAACGTAATATGCAGTGTATCATTGAAAATACCTTATAATATAACGTAATATGCAGTGTTTCATTGAAAATACCTTATAATATAACATAGTATGCTGTGTATCATTGAAAATACCTTATGATATAACGTAATATGCAGTGTATCATTGAAAATCCCTTATAATATATCGGAATAAGAAGTGTCTCGTTGAAAATCCCTTATAATATAACGTAATATGCAGTGTTTCATTGAAAATACCTTATAATATAACATAATATGCAGTGTATCATTGAAAATACCTTATAATATAACGTAATATGCAGTGTATTATTGAAAATACCTTATAATATAATGCAATATGCAGTGTATCGTTCAAAATACCTTATAATATAGCGTAATATTTGCTGTCTGTCATTGAAAAAACCTTATAATATAACGTAATATGCAGTGTGTCATTGAAAATACCTTATAATATAACGTAATATGCAGTGTATCATTGAAAATACCTTATGATATAACGTAATATGCATTGTATCATTGAAAATACCTTATAATATAATGTAATATGCAGTGTATCGTTCAAAATACCTTATAATATAGCGTAATATGCTGTGTATCATCGAAAATACCTTATAATATAATCTAATATGCAGTGTATCGTTCAAAATACCTTATAATATAACGTAATATGCAGTGTTTCATTGAAAATACCTTATAATATAACATAATATGCAGTGTATCATTGAAAATACCTTATAATATAACGTAATATGCAGTGTATTATTGAAAATACCTTATAATATAACGCAATATGCTGTGTATCATCGAAAATACCTTATAATATAATCTAATATGCAGTGTATCGTTCAAAATACCTTATAATATAGCGTAATATTTGCTGTCTGTCATTGAAAAAACCTTATAATATAACGTAATATGCAGGGTATCATTGAAAATACCTTATAATGTAACGTAATATGCAGTCTATCATTGAAAATACCTTATGATATAACGTAATATGCAGTGTATCATTGAAAATACCTTATAATATAACGTAATATGCAGTGTATCATTGAAAATACCTTATGATATAACGTAATATGCAGTGTATCATTGAAAATCCCTTATAATATATCGGAATAAGAAGTGTCTCATTGAAAATCCCTTATAATATAACGTAATATGAAGTGTTTCATTGAAAATACCTTATAATATAACATAATATGCAGTGTATCATTGAAAATACCTTATAATATAACGTAATATGCAGTGTATTATTGAAAATACCTTATAATATAACGCAATATGCAGTGTATCATTGAAAATACCTTATGATATAACGTAATATGCAGTGTATCATTGAAAATCCCTTATAATATATCGGAATAAGAAGTGTCTCGTTGAAAATCCCTTATAATATAACGTAATATGCAGTGTTTCATTGAAAATACCTTATAATATAACATAATATGCAGTGTATTATTGAAAATACCTTATAATATAACGCAATATGCTGTGTATCATCGAAAATACCTTATAATATAATCTAATATGCAGTGTATCGTTCAAAATACCTTATAATATAACGTAATATTTGCAGTCTATCATTGAAAATGCCTTGTAATATACCGTAATATGCAGTGTATAATTGAAAGTACCTTATAATATAACGTAATATGCAGTGTATCATTGAAAATACCTTGTAATATAACGTAATAAGCAGTGTATCATTGAAAATACCTTATAATATAATGTAATATGCAGTGTATCATTGAAAATACCTTATAATATAATCTAATATGCAGTGTATCGTTCAAAATACCTTATAATATAACGTAATATTTGCAGTCTATCATTGAAAATGCCTTGTAATATACCGTAATATGCAGTGTATCACTGAAAATCCCTTATAATATATCGGAATATGAAGTGTCTCATTGGAAATCCCTTATAATATAATGTAATATGCAGTGTTTCATTGAAAATACCTTATAATATAACATAGTATGCTGTGTATCATTGAAAATACCTTATAATATAACGTAATATGCAGTGTATCATTGAAAATACCTTATGATATAACGTAATATGCAGTGTATCATTGAAAATACCTTATAATATATCGGAATAAGAAGTGTCTCGTTGAAAATCCCTTATAATATAACGTAATATGCAGTGTTTCATTGAAAATACCTTATAATATAACATAATATGCAGTGTATCATTGAAAATACCTTATAATATAACGTAATATGCAGTGTATTATTGAAAATACCTTATAATATAACGCAATATGCAGTGTATCATCGAAAATACCTTATAATATAATCTAATATGCAGTGTATCGTTCAAAATACTTTATAATATAACGTAATATTTGCAGTCTATCATTGAAAATGCATTGTAATATAACGTAATATGCAGTGTATCATTGAAAATACCTTATAATATAATGTAATATGCAGAGTATCATTGAAAATACCTTATAATATTATCTAATATGCAGTGAATCTTTCAAAATACCTTATAATATAACGTAATATTTGCAGTCTATCATTGAAAATGCCTTGTAATATACCGTAATATGCAGTGTATAATTGAAAATACCTTATAATATAACGTAATATGCAGTGTATCATTGAAAATACCTTATAATATAACGTAATATGCAGTGTTTCATTGAAAATACCTTATAATATAACATAGTATGCAGTGTATCATTGAAAATACCTTATAATATAACGTAATATGCAGTGTATTATTGAAAATACCTTATAATATAACGTAATATGCTGTGTATCATCGAAAATACCTTATAATATAATCTAATATGCAGTGTATCGTTCAAAATACCTTATAATATAACGTAATATTTGCAGTCTATCATTGAAAATGCCTTGTAATATACCGTAATATGCAGTGTATAATTGAAAATACCTTATAATATAACGTAATATGCAGGGGTATCATTGAAAATACCTTATAATATAACGTAATATGCAGTGTTTCATTGAAAATACCTTATAATATAACATAGTATGCTGTGTATCATTGAAAATACCTTATAATATAACGTAATATGCAGGGTATCATTGAAAATACCTTATAATATAACGTAATATGCAGTGTTTCATTGAAAATACCTTATAATATAACGCAATATACAGTGTATCATTGAAAATACCTTATGATATAACGTAATATGCATTGTATCATTGAAAATACCTTATAATATAACGTAATATGCAGGGTATCATTGAAAATACCTTATAATATAACGTAATATGCAGTGTTTCATTGAAAATACCTTATAATATAACATAGTATGCTGTGTATCATTGAAAATACCTTATAATATAACGTAATATGCAGTGTATCATTGAAAATACCTTATAATATAACGTAATATGCAGTGTTTCATTGAAAATACCTTATAATATAACATAGTATGCTGTGTATCATTGAAAATACCTTATGATATAACGTAATATGCAGTGTATCATTGAAAATCCCTTATAATATATCGGAATAAGAAGTGTCTCGTTGAAAATCCCTTATAATATAACGTAATATGCAGTGTTTCATTGAAAATACCTTATAATATAACATAATATGCAGTGTATCATTGAAAATACCTTATAATATAACGTAATATGCAGTGTATTATTGAAAATACCTTATAATATAACGCAATATGCAGTGTATCATCGAAAATACCTTATAATATAATCTAATATGCAGTGTATCGTTCAAAATCCCTTATAATATAACGTAATATTTGCAGTCTATCATTGAAAATGCATTGTAATATAACGTAATATGCAGTGTATCATTGAAAATACCTTATAATATAATGTAATATGCAGTGTATCATTGAAAATACCTTATAATATAATCTAATATGCTGTGAATCTTTCAAAATACCTTATAATATAACGTAATATTTGCAGTCTATCATTGAAAATGCCTTGTAATATACCGTAATATGCAGTGTATAATTGAAAATACCTTATAATATAACGTAATATGCAGGGTATCATTGAAAATACCTTATAATATAACGTAATATGCAGTGTATCATTGAAAGTGCCTTATAATATAATCTAATATGCAGTGTATCGTTCAAAATACCTTATAATATAACGTAATATTTGCAGTCTATCATTGA
Organism: Lasioglossum lativentre; assembly: GCA_916610255.1. Lineage (NCBI taxonomy): Eukaryota > Metazoa > Arthropoda > Insecta > Hymenoptera > Halictidae > Lasioglossum > Lasioglossum lativentre. The sequence goes on from CAKAJI010000415.1 coordinate 17,074, forward strand.
AAATGCCTTGTAATATACCGTAATATGCAGTGTATAATTGAAAGTACCTTATAATATAACGTAATATGCAGTGTATCATTGAAAATACCTTATAATATAACGTAATATGCAGTGTATCATTGAAAATACCTTATAATGTAACGTAATATGCAGTCTATCATTGAAAATACCTTATGATATAACGTAATATGCAGTGTATCATTGAAAATACCTTATAATATAACGTAATATGCAGTGTATCATTGAAAATACCTTATGATATAACGTAATATGCAGTGTATCATTGAAAATCCCTTATAATATATCGGAATAAGAAGTGTCTCATTGAAAATCCCTTATAATATAATCTAATATGCAGTGAATCTTTCAAAATACCTTATAATATAACGTAATATTTGCAGTCTATCATTGAAAATGCCTTGTAATATACCGTAATATGCAGTGTATAATTGAAAATACCTTATAATATAACGCAATATGCAGTGTATCATTGAAAATACCTTATGATATAACGTAATATGCAGTGTATCATTGAAAATCCCTTATAATATATCGGAATAAGAAGTGTCTCGTTGAAAATCCCTTATAATATAACGTAATATGCAGTGTTTCATTGAAAATACCTTATAATATAATATAATATGCAGTGTATTATTGAAAATACCTTATAATATAACGCAATATGCTGTGTATCATCGAAAATACCTTATAATATAATCTAATATGCAGTGTATCGTTCAAAATATCTTATAATATAACGTAATATTTGCAGTCTATCATTGAAAATGCATTGTAATATAACGTAATATGCAGTGTATCATTGAAAATACCTTATAATATAATGTAATATGCAGAGTATCATTGAAAATACCTTATAATATTATCTAATATGCAGTGAATCTTTCAAAATACCTTATAATATAACGTAATATTTGCAGTCTATCATTGAAAATGCCTTGTAATATACCGTAATATGCAGTGTATAATTGAAAATACCTTATAATATAACGTAATATGCAGGGTATCATTGAAAATACCTTATAATATAACGTAATATGCAGTGTTTCATTGAAAATACCTTATAATATAACATAGTATGCAGTGTATCATTGAAAATACCTTATAATATAACGTAATATGCAGTGTATTATTGAAAATACCTTATAATATAACGCAATATGCTGTGTATCATCGAAAATACCTTATAATATAATCTAATATGCAGTGTATCGTTCAAAATACCTTATAATATAACGTAATATTTGCAGTCTATCATTGAAAATGCCTTGTAATATACCATAATATGCAGTGTATAATTGAAAATACCTTATAATATAACGTAATATGCAGGGTATCATTGAAAATACCTTATAATATAACGTAATATGCAGTGTTTCATTGAAAATACCTTATAATATAACATAGTATGCTGTGTATCATTGAAAATACCTTATAATATAACGTAATATGCAGTGTATCATTGAAAATGCATTGTAATATAACGTAATATGCAGTGTATCATTGAAAATACCTTATAATATAATCTAATATGCAGTGAATCTTTCAAAATACCTTATAATATAACGTAATATTTGCAGTCTATCAATGAAAATGCCTTGTAATATACCGTAATATGCAGTGTATAATTGAAAATACCTTATAATATAACGTAATATGCTGTGTATCATTGAAAATACCTTATAATATAACGTAATATGCAGTGTCTCATTGAAAATACCTTATAATATAACATAGTATGCTGTGTGTCATTGAAAATACCTTATAATATAACGTAATATGCTGTGTATCATTGAAAATACCTTATAATATAACGTAATATGCAGTGTTTCATTGAAAATACCTTATAATATAACATAGTATGCTGTGTATCATTGAAAATACCTTATAATATAACGTAATATGCAGTGTATTATTGAAAATACCTTATAATATAACGCAATATGCAGTGTATCATTGAAAATACCTTATAATATAATCTAATATGCAGTGTATCGTTCAAAATACCTTATAATATAACGTAATATTTGCAGTCTATCATTGAAAATGCATTGTAATATACCGTAATATGCAGTGTATAATTGAAAATACCTTATAATATAACGTAATATGCAGTGTATCATTGAAAATACCTTATAATATAATCTAATATGCAGTGTATCTTTCAAAATACCTTATAATATAACGTAATATTTGCAGTCTATCATTGAAAATGCATTGTAATATACCGTAATAAGGAGTGTATAATTGAAAATACCTTATAATATAACGTAATATGCAGTGTATCATTGAAAATACCTTATAATATAACGTAATATGCAGTGTATCATTGAAAATCCCTTATAATATAACGTAATATGCAGTGTATTATTGAAAATTCCTTATAATATAACGTAATATTTGCAGTCTATCATTGAAAATGCATTGTAATATAACGTAATATGCAGTGTATCATTGAAAATACCTTATAATATAATGTAATATGCAGAGTATCATTGAAAATACCTTATAATATTATCTAATATGCAGTGAATCTTTCAAAATACCTTATAATATAACGTAATATTTGCAGTCTATCATTGAAAATGCCTTGTAATATACCGTAATATGCAGTGTATTATTGAAAATACCTTATAATATAATGTAATATGCAGTGTCTCATTGAAAATACCTTATAATATAACGTAATATGCAGTGTTTCATTGAAAATACCTTATAATATAACATAGTATGCAGTGTATCATTGAAAATACCTTATAATATAACGTAATATGCAGTGTATTATTGAAAATACCTTATAATATAACGCAATATGCTGTGTATCATCGAAAATACCTTATAATATAATCTAATATGCAGTGTATCGTTCAAAATACCTTATAATATAACGTAATATTTGCAGTCTATCATTGAAAATGCCTTGTAATATACCGTAATATGCAGTGTATAATTGAAAATACCTTATAATATAACGTAATATGCAGGGTATCATTGAAAATACCTTATAATATAACGTAATATGCAGTGTTTCATTGAAAATACCTTATAATATAACATAGTATGCAGTGTATCATTGAAAATACCTTATAATATAACGTAATATGCAGTGTATTATTGAAAATACCTTATAATATAACGCAATATGCTGTGTATCATCGAAAATACCTTATAATATAATCTAATATGCAGTGTATCGTTCAAAATACCTTATAATATAACGTAATATTTGCAGTCTATCATTGAAAATGCCTTGTAATATACCGTAATATGCAGTGTATAATTGAAAATACCTTATAATATAACGTAATATGCAGGGTATCATTGAAAATACCTTATAATATAACGTAATATGCTGTGTTTCATTGAAAATACCTTATAATATAACATAGTATGCTGTGTATCATTGAAAATACCTTATAATATAACGTAATATGCAGGGTATCATTGAAAATACCTTATAATATAACGTAATATGCAGTGTTTCATTGAAAATACCTTATAATATAACGTAATATGCAGTGTATCAGTGAAAATACCTTATAATATAACGTAATATGCAGTGTACCATTGAAAATACCTTATAATATAACGTAATATGCAGTGTATCATTGAAAATACCTTATAATATAACGTAATATGCAGTGTATCATTGAAAATGCATTGTAATATAACGTAATATGCAGTGTATCATTGAAAATACCTTATAATATAATCTAATATGCAGTGAATCTTTCAAAACACCTTATAATATAACGTAATATTTGCAGTCTATCAATGAAAATGCCTTGTAATATACCGTAATATGCAGTGTATAATTGAAAATACCTTATAATATAACGTAATATGCAGGGTATCATTGAAAATACCTTATAATATAACGTAATATGCAGTGTATTATTGAAAATACCTTATAATATAACATAGTATGCTGTGTGTCATTGAAAATACCTTATAATATAACGTAATATGCTGTGTATCATTGAAAATACCTTATAATATAACGTAATATGCAGTGTTTCATTGAAAATACCTTATAATATGACATAGTATGCTGTGTATCATTGAAAATACCTTATAATATAACGTAATATGCAGTGTATTATTGAAAATACCTTATAATATAACGCAATATGCAGTGTATCATTGAAAATACCTTATAATATAATCTAATATGCAGTGTATCGTTGAAAATGCCTTGTAATATACCGTAATATGCAGTGTATAATTGAAAATACCTTATAATATAACGTAATATGCAGGGTATCATTGAAAATACCTTATAATATAACGTAATATGCAGTGTTTCATTGAAAATACCTTATAATATAACATAGTATGCTGTGTATCATTGAAAATACCTTATAATATAACGTAATATGCAGTGTATTATTGAAAATACCTTATAATATAACGCAATATGCAGTGTATCATTGAAAATACCTTATAATATAACGTAATATGCAGTGTATTATTGAAAATACCTTATAATATAATGTAATATGCAGTGTCTCATTGAAAATCCCTTATAATATAACGTAATATGCAGTGTATCATTGAAAATACCTTATGATATAACGCAATATGCAGTGTATCATCGAAAATACCTTATAATATAATCTAATATGCAGTGTATCGTTCAAAATACCTTATAATATAACGTAATATTTGCAGTCTATCATTGAAAATGCCTTGTAATATACCGTAATATGCAGTGTATAATTGAAAGTACCTTATAATATAACGTAATATGCAGTGTATCATTGAAAATACCTTATAATATAACGTAATATGCAGTGTATCATTGAAAATACCTTATGATATAACGCAATATGCAGTGTATCATCGAAAATACCTTATAATATAATCTAATATGCAGTGTATCGTTCAAAATACCTTATAATATAACGTAATATTTGCAGTCTATCATTGAAAATGCATTGTAATATAACGTAATATGCAGTGTATCATTGAAAATACCTTATAATATAATGTAATATGCAGTGTATCATTGAAAATACCTTATAATATAATCTAATATGCAGTGAATCTTTCAAAATACCTTATAATATAACGTAATATTTGCAGTCTATCATTGAAAATGCCTTGTAATATACCGTAATATGCAGTGTATAATTGAAAATACCTTATAATATAACGTAATATGCAGTGTATTATTGAAAATACCTTATAATATAACGTAATAAGCAGTGTATCATTGAAAATAGCTTATAATATAACGTAATATGCAGTGTATCATTGAAAATACGTTATAATATAACGCAATATGCAGTGTATCATTGAAAATACCTTATAATATAACGTAATATGCAGTGTATCATTGAAAATACCTTATGATATAACGTAATATGCAGTGTATCAATGAAAATACCTTATAATATAACGTAATATACAGTCTATCATTGAAAATACCATATAATATAACTTAATATGCAGTGTATTATTGAAAATACCTTATAATATACCGTAATATGCTGTGTATCATTGAAAATACCTTATAATATAACGTAATATACAGTGTATCATTGAAAATACCCTATAATATACCGTAATTAGCAGTGTATCATTGAAAATACCTTATAATGTAATGTAATATGCAGTCTATCATTGAAAATATCTTATAATATAATATAATATGCAGTGTATCATTCAAAATACCTTATAATATAATGTAATATTTGCAGTCTATCATAGAAAATGGCTTATAATATAACATAGTATGCTGTGTATCATTGAAAATACTTTCTAATATAACGTAATATGCAGTGTATCATTGAAAATACGTTATAATATAACGCAATATGCAGTGTATCATTGAAAATACCTTATAATATAACGTAATATGCAGTGTATCATTGAAAATACCTTATAATATACCGTAATATGCAGTGTATCATTGAAAATACCTTATAATATAACGTAATATACAGTGTATCATTGAAAATACCTTATAATATAACGTAATATGCAGTGTATTATTGAAAATTCCTTATAATATAATGTAATATGCAGTCTATCATTGAAAATGCATTGTAATATAATGTAATATGCAGTGTATCATTGAAAATACCTTATAATATAATCTAATATGCAGTGTATCTTTCAAAATACCTTATAATATAACGTAATATTTGCAGTCTATCATTGAAAATGCCTTGTAATATACCGTAATATGCAGTGTATAATTGAAAATACCTTATAATATAACGTAATATGCAGGGTATCATTGAAAATACCTTATAATATAACGTAATATGCAGTGTTTCATTGAAAATACCTTATAATATAACATAGTATGCTGTGTATCATTGAAAATACCTTATAATATAACGTAAGATGCAGTGTATTATTGAAAATACCTTATAATATAACGCAAAATGCAGTGTATCATTGAAAATACCTTATAATATAACGTAGTATGCAGTGTATTATTGAAAATTCCTTATAATATAACGTAATATGCAGTGTATCATTGAAAATCCCTTATAATATAACGTAATATGCAGTGTATTATTGAAAATTCTTTATAATATAATGTAATATGCAGTCTATCATTGAAAATGCATTGTAATATAATGTAATATGCAGTGTATCATTGAAAATACCTTATAATATAATCTAATATGCAGTGTATCTTTCAAAATACCTTATAATATAACGTAATATTTGCAGTCTATCATTGAAAATGCCTTGTAATATACCGTAATATGCAGTGTATAATTGAAAATACCTTATAATATAACGTAATATGCAGTGTATCATTGAAAATACCTTATAATATAACGTAATATGCAGTGTTTCATTGAAAATACCTTATAATATAACATAGTATGCTGTGTATCATTGAAAATACCTTATAATATAACGTAATATGCAGTGTATTATTGAAAATACCTTATAATATAACGCAATATGCAGTGTATCATTGAAAATACCTTATAATATAACGTAATATGCAGTGTATTATTGAAAATACCTTATAATATAATCTAATATGCAGTGTATCGTTCAAAATACCTTATAATATAACGTAATATTTGCAGTCTATCATTGAAAATGCATTGTAATATAACGTAATATGCAGTGTATCATTGAAAATACCTTATAATATAATGTAATATGCAGTGTATCATTGAAAATACCTTATAATATAATCTAATATGCAGTGAATCTTTCAAAATACCTTATAATATAACGTAATATTTGCAGTCTACCATTGAAAATGCCTTGTAATATACCGTAATATGCAGTGTATAATTGAAAATACCTTATAATATAACGTAATATGCAGGGTATCATTGAAAATACCTTATAATATAACATAGTATGCTGTGTATCATTGAAAATACCTTATAATATAACGTAATATGCAGGGTATCATTGAAAATACCTTATAATATAACGTAATATGCAGTGTTTCATTGAAAATACCTTATAATATAACGTAATATGCAGTGTATCAGTGAAAATACCTTATAATATAACGTAATATGCAGTGTACCATTGAAAATACCTTATAATATAACGTAATATGCAGTGTATCATTGAAAATACCTTATAATATAACGTAATATGCAGTGTATCATTGAAAATGCCTTGTAATATAACGTAATATGCAGTGTATCATTGAAAATACTTTATAATATAATCTAATATGCAGTGTATCGTTCAAAATACCTTATAATATAACGTAATATTTGCAGTCTATCATTGAAAATGCCTTGTAATATACCGTAATATGCAGTGTATAATTGAAAGTACCTTATAATATAACGTAATATGCAGTGTATCATTGAAAATACCTTATAATATAACGTAATATGCAGTGTATCATTGAAAATACCTTATAATATAATGTAATATGCAGTGTATCATTGAAAATACCTTATAATATAATCTAATATGCAGTGTATCGTTCAAAATACCTTATAATATAACGTAATATTTGCAGTCTATCATTGAAAATGCCTTGTAATATACCGTAATATGCAGTGTATCACTGAAAATCCCTTATAATATATCGGAATATGAAGTGTCTCATTGGAAATCCCTTATAATATAATGTAATATGCAGTGTTTCATAGAAAATACCTTATAATATAACATAGTATGCTGTGTATCATTGAAAATACTTTATAATATAACGTAATATGCAGTGTATCATTGAAAATACGTTATAATATAACGCAATATGCAGTGTATCATTGAAAATACCTTATAATATAACGTAATATGCAGTGTATCATTGAAAATACCTTATAATATACCGTAATATGCAGTGTATCATTGACAATACCTTATAATATAACGTAATATGCAGTGTATCATTGAAAATACCTTATAATATAACGTAATATGCAGTGTATTATTGAAAATTCCTTATAATATAATGTAATATGCAGTCTATCATTGAAAATGCATTGTAATATAATGTAATATGCAGTGTATCATTGAAAATACCTTATAATATAATCTAATATGCAGTGTATCTTTCAAAATACCTTATAATATAACGTAATATTTGCAGTCTATCATTGAAAATGCCTTGTAATATACCGTAATATGCAGTGTATAATTGAAAATACCTTATAATATAACGTAATATGCAGTGTATCATTGAAAATACCTTATAATATAACGTAATATGCAGTGTTTCATTGAAAATACCTTATAATATAACATAGTATGCTGTGTATCATTGAAAATACCTTATAATATAACGTAATATGCAGTGTATTATTGAAAATACCTTATAATATAACGCAATATGCAGTGTATCATTGAAAATACCTTATAATATAACGTAATATGCAGTGTATTATTGAAAATACCTTATAATATAATGTAATATGCAGTGTCTCATTGAAAATCCCTTATAATATAACGTAATATGCAGTGTTTCATTGAAAATACCTTATAATATAACGTAATATGCAGTGTTTCATTGAAAATACCTTATAATATAACATAGTATGCTGTGTATCATTGAAAATACCTTATAATATAACGTAATATGCAGGGTATCATTGAAAATACCTTATAATATAACGTAATATGCAGTGTTTCATTGAAAATACCTTATAATATGGCGTAATATGCAGTGTATCATTGAAAATACCTTATAATATAACGTAATATGCAGTGTACCATTGAAAATACCTTATAATATAACGTAATATGCAGTGTATCATTGAAAATACCTTATAATATAACGTAATATGCAGTGTATCATTGAAAATGCATTGTAATATAACGTAATATGCAGTGTATCATTGAAAATACTTTATAATATAATCTAATATGCAGTGTATCGTTCAAAATACCTTATAATATAACGTAATATTTGCAGTCTATCATTGAAAATGCCTTGTAATATACCGTAATATGCAGTGTATAATTGAAAGTACCTTATAATATAACGTAATATGCAGTGTATCATTGAAAATACCTTATAATATAATCTAATATGCAGTGTATCGTTCAAAATACCTTATAATATAACGTAATATTTGCAGTCTATCATTGAAAATGCATTGTAATATAACGTAATATGCAGTGAATCATTGAAAATACCTTATAATATAATGTAATATGCAGTGTATCATTGAAAATACCTTATAATATAATCTAATATGCAGTGAATCTTTCAAAATACCTTATAATATAACGTAATATTTGCAGTCTATCATTGAAAATGCCTTGTAATATACCGTAATATGCAGTGTATAATTGAAAATACCTTATAATATAACGTAATATGCAGGGTATCATTGAAAATACCTTATAATATAACGTAATATGCAGTGTTTCATTGAAAATACCTTATAATATAACATAGTATGCTGTGTATCATTGAAAATACCTTATAATATAACGTAATATGCAGGGTATCATTGAAAATACCTTATAATATAACGTAATATGCAGTGTTTCATTGAAAATACCTTATAATATAACGTAATATGCAGTGTATCATTGAAAATACCTTATAATAGATCATAATATGCAGTGTACCATTGAAAATACCTTATAATATAACGTAATATGCAGTGTATCATTGAAAATACCTTATAATATAACGTAATATGCAGTGTATCATTGAAAATACATTATAATATAACGTAATATGCAGTGTATCATTGAAAATACTTTATAATATAATCTAATATGCAGTGTATCGTTCAAAATACCTTATAATATAACGTAATATTTGCAGTCTATCATTGAAAATGCCTTGTAATATACCGTAATATGCAGTGTATAATTGAAAATACCTTATAATATAACGTAATATGCAGTGTATCATTGAAAATACCTTATAATATAACGTAATATGCAGTGTATCATTGAAAATACCTTATAATATAATGTAATATGCAGTGTATCATTGAAAATACCTTATAATATAATCTAATATGCAGTGTATCGTTCAAAATACCTTATAATATAACGTAATATTTGCAGTCTATCATTGAAAATGCCTTGTAATATACCGTAATATGCAGTGTATCACTGAAAATCCCTTATAATATATCGGAATATGAAGTGTCTCATTGGAAATCCCTTATAATATAATGTAATATGCAGTGTTTCATAGACAATACCTTATAATATAACATAGTATGCTGTGTATCATTGAAAATACCTTATAATATAACGTAATATGCAGTGTATCATTGAAAATACCTTATGATATAACGTAATATGCAGTGTATCATTGAAAATCCCTTATAATATATCGGAATAAGAAGTGTCTCGTTGAAAATCTCTTATAATATAACGTAATATGCAGTGTTTCATTGAAAATACCTTATAATATAACATAATATGCAGTGTATCATTGAAAATACCTTATAATATAACGTAATATGCAGTGTATTATTGAAAATACCTTATATTATAACGCAATATGCAGTGTATCATCGAAAATACCTTATAATATAATCTAATATGCAGTGTATCGTTCAAAATACCTTATAATATAACGTAATATTTGCAGTCTATCATTGAAAATGCATTGTAATATAACGTAATATGCAGTGTATCATTGAAAATACCTTATAATATAATGTAATATGCAGAGTATCATTGAAAATACCTTATAATATAATCTAATATGCAGTGAATCTTTCAAAATACCTTATAATATAACGTAATATTTGCAGTCTATCATTGAAAATGCCTTGTAATATACCGTAATATGCAGTGTATAATTGAAAATACCTTATAATATAACGTAATATGCAGGGTATCATTGAAAATACCTTATAATATAACGTAATATGCAGTGTTTCATTGAAAATACCTTATGATATAACATAGTATGCTGTGTATCATTGAAAATACCTTATAATATAACGTAATATGCAGGGTATCATTGAAAATACCTTATAATATAACGTAATATGCAGTGTTTCATTGAAAATACCTTATAATATAACATAGTATGCTGTGTATCATTGAAAATACCTTATAATATAACGTAATATGCAGTGTATCGTTCAAAATACCTTATAATATAACGTAATATTTGCAGTCTATCATTGAAAATGCATTGTAATATAACGTAATATGCAGTGTATCATTGAAAATACCTTATGATATAACGTAATATGCTGTGTCACATTGGAAATCCCTTATAATATAATGTAATATGCAGTGTTTCATTGAAAATACCTTATAATATAACATAGTATGCTGTGTATCATTGAAAATACCTTATAATATAACGTAATATGCACTGTATTATTGAAAATACCTTATAATATAACGCAATATGCAGTGTATCATTGAAAATACCTTATGATATAACGCAATATGCAGTGTATCATCGAAAATACCTTATAATATAATCTAATATGCAGTGTATCGTTCAAAATACCTTATAATATAACGTAATATTTGCAGTCTATCATTGAAAATGCATTGTAATATAAAGTAATATGCAGTGTATCATTGAAAATACCTTATAATATAATGTAATATGCAGTGTATCATTGAAAATACCTTATAATATAATCTAATATGCAGTGAATCTTTCAAAATACCTTATAATATAACGTAATATTTGCAGTCTATCATTGAAAATGCCTTGTAATATACCGTAATATGCAGTGTATAATTGAAAATACCTTATAATATAACGTAATATGCAGTGTATTATTGAAAATACCTTATAATATAACGCAATATGCAGTGTATCATTGAAAAAACTTTATAATATAATCTAACATGCAGTGTATCGTTCAAGATACCTTATAATATAACGTAATATTTGCAGTCTATCATTGAAAATGCATTGTAATATACCGTAATATGCAGTGTATAATTGAAAATACCTTATAATATAACGTAATATGCAGTGTATCATTGAAAATACCTTATAATATAACGTAATATGCAGTCTATCATTGACAATACCTTATAATATAACGTAATAAGCAGTGTATCATTGAAAATAGCTTATAATATAACTTAATATGCAGTGTATCATTGAAAATACGTTATAATATAACGCAATATGCAGTGTATCATTGAAAATACCTTATAATATAACGTAATATACAGTGTATCATTGAAAATACCCTATAATATACCGTAATTAGCAGTGTATCATTGAAAATACCTTATAATGTAATGTAATATGCAGTCTATCATTGAAAATATCTTATAATATAATATAATATGCAGTGTATCATTCAAAATACCTTATAATATAATATAATATTTGCAGTCTATCATAGAAAATGGCTTATAATATAACATAGTATGCTGTGTATCATTGAAAATACTTTATAATATAACGTAATATGCAGTGTATCATTGAAAATACGTTATAATATAACGCAATATGCAGTGTATCATTGAAAATACCTTATAATATAATCTAATATGCAGTGTATCTTTCAAAATACCTTATAATATAACGTAATATTTGCAGTCTATCATTGAAAATGCCTTGTAATATACCGTAATATGCAGTGTATAATTGAAAATACCTTATAATATAACGTAATATGCAGGGTATCATTGAAAATACCTTATAATATAACGTAATATGCAGTGTTTCATTGAAAATACCTTATAATATAACATAGTATGCTGTGTATCATTGAAAATACCTTATAATATAACGTAATATGCAGTGTATTATTGAAAATACCTTATAATATAACGCAAAATGCAGTGTATCATTGAAAATACCTTATAATATAACGTAATATGCAGTGTATTATTGAAAATTCCTTATAATATAACGTAATATGCAGTGTATCATTGAAAATCCCTTATAATATAACTTAATATGCAGTGTATTATTGAAAATTCCTTATAATATAATGTAATATGCAGTCTATCATTGAAAATGCATTGTAATATAATGTAATATGCAGTGTATCATTGAAAATACCTTATAATATAATCTAATATGCAGTGTATCTTTCAAAATACCTTATAATATAACGTAATATTTGCAGTCTATCATTGAAAATGCCTTGTAATATACCGTAATATGCAGTGTATAATTGAAAATACCTTTTAATATAACGTAATATGCAGGGTATCATTGAAAATACCTTATAATATAACGTAATATGCAGTGTTTCATTGAAAATACCTTATAATATAACATAGTATGCTGTGTATCATTGAAAATACCTTATAATATAACGTAATATGCAGTGTATTATTGAAAATACCTTATAATATAACGCAATATGCAGTGTATCATTGAAAATACCTTATAATATAACGTAATATGCAGTGTATTATTGAAAATACCTTATAATATAATGTAATATGCAGTGTCTCATTGAAAATCCCTTATAATATAACGTAATATGCAGTCTATCATTGAAAATACCTTATAATATAACGTAATATGCAGTGTATCATTGAAAATACCTTATAATATAATCTAATATGCAGTGTATCGTTCAAAATACCTTATAATATAACGTAATATTTGCAGTCTATCATTGAAAATGCATTGTAATATAACGTAATATGCAGTGTATCATTGAAAATACCTTATAATATAATGTAATATGCAGTGTATCATTGAAAATACCTTATAATATAATCTAATATGCAGTGAATCTTTCAAAATACCTTATAATATAACGTAATATTTGCAGTCTATCATTGAAAATGCCTTGTAATATACCGTAATATGCAGTGTATAATTGAAAATACCTTATAATATAACGTAATATGCAGGGTATCAATGAAAATACCTTATAATATAACGTAATATGCAGTGTTTCATTGAAAATACCTTATAATATAACATAGTATGCTGTGTATCATTGAAAATACCTTATAATATAACGTAATATGCAGGGTATCATTGAAAATACCTTATAATATAACGTAATATGCAGTGTTTCATTGAAAATACCTTATAATATAACGTAATATGCAGTGTATCAGTGAAAATACCTTATAATATACCGTAATATGCAGTGTACCATTGAAAATACCTTATAATATAACGTAATATGCAGTGTATCATTGAAAATACCTTATAATATAACGTAATATGCAGTGTATCATTGAAAATGCATTGTAATATAACGTAATATGCAGTGTATCATTGAAAATACTTTATAATATAATCTAATATGCAGTGTATCGTTCAAAATACCTTATAATATAACGTAATATTTGCAGTCTACCATTGAAAATGCCTTGTAATATACCGTAATATGCAGTGTATAATTGAAAGTACCTTATAATATAACGTAATATGCAGTGTATCATTGAAAATACCTTATAATATAACGTAATATGCAGTGTATCATTGAAAATACCTTATAATATAATGTAATATGCAGTGTATCATTGAAAATACCTTATAATATAATCTAATATGCAGTGTATCGTTCAAAATACCTTATAATATAACGTAATATTTGCAGTCTATCATTGAAAATGCCTTGTAATATACCGTAATATGCAGTGTATCACTGAAAATCCCTTATAATATATCGGAATATGAAGTGTCTCATTGGAAATCCCTTATAATATAATGTAATATGCAGTGTTTCATTGAAAATACCTTATAATATAACATAGTATGCTGTGTATCATTGAAAATACCTTATAATATAACGTAATATGCAGTGTATCATTGAAAATACCTTATGATATAACGTAATATGCAGTGTATCATTGAAAATCCCTTATAATATATCGGAATAAGAAGTGTCTCGTTGAAAATCTCTTATAATATAACGTAATATGCAGTGTTTCATTGAAAATACCTTATAATATAACATAATATGCAGTGTATCATTGAAAATACCTTATAATGTAACGTAATATGCAGTGTATTATTGAAAATACCTTATATTATAACGCAATATGCAGTGTATCATCGAAAATACCTTATAATATAATCTAATATGCAGTGTATCGTTCAAAATACCTTATAATATAACGTAATATTTGCAGTCTATCATTGAAAATGCATTGTAATATAACGTAATATGCAGTGTATCATTGAAAATACCTTATAATATAATGTAATATGCAGAGTATCATTGAAAATACCTTATAATATAATCTAATATGCAGTGAATCTTTCAAAATACCTTATAATATAACGTAATATTTGCAGTCTATCATTGAAAATGCATTGTAATATAACGTAATATGCAGTGTATAATTGAAAATACCTTATAATATAACGTAATATGCAGGGTATCATTGAAAATACCTTATAATATAACGTAATATGCAGTGTTTCATTGAAAATACCTTATGATATAACATAGTATGCTGTGTATCATTGAAAATACCTTATAATATAACGTAATATGCAGTGTTTCATTGAAAATACCTTATAATATAACGTAATATGCAGTGTTTCATTGAAAATACCTTATAATATAACATAGTATGCTGTGTATCATTGAAAATACCTTATAATATAACGTAATATGCACTGTATTATTGAAAATACCTTATAATATAACGCAATATGCAGTGTATCATTGAAAATACCTTATGATATAACGTAATATGCAGTGTATCATTGAAAATCCCTTATAATATATCGGAATAAGAAGTGTCTCATTGAAAATCCCTTATAATATAACGTAATATGCAGTGTTTCATTGAAAATACCTTATAATATAACATAATATGCAGTGTATCATTGAAAATACCTTATAATATAACGTAATATGCAGTGTATTATTGAAAATACCTTATAATATAACGCAATATGCAGTGTATCATCGAAAATACCTTATAATATAATCTAATATGCAGTGTATCGTTCAAAATACCTTATAATATAACGTAATATTTGCAGTCTATCATTGAAAATGCCTTGTAATATACCGTAATATGCAGTGTATAATTGAAAATACCTTATAATATAACGTAATATGCAGGGTATCATTGAAAATACCTTATAATATAACGTAATATGCAGTGTTTCATTGAAAATACCTTATAATATAACGTAATATGCAGTGTATCATTGAAAATACCTTATAATATAACGTAATATGCAGTGTACCATTGAAAATACCTTATAATATAACGTAATATGCAGTGTATCATTGAAAATACCTTATAATATAACGTAATATGCAGTGTATCATTGAAAATGCATTGTAATATAACGTAATATGCAGTGTATCATTGAAAATACCTTATAATATAATCTAATATGCAGTGAATCTTTCAAAATACCTTATAATATAACGTAATATTTGCAGTCTATCATTGAAAATGCCTTGTAATATACCGTAATATGCAGTGTATAATTGAAAATACCTTATAATATAACGTAATATGCAGGGTATCATTGAAAATACCTTATAATATAACGTAATATGCAGTGTTTCATTGAAAATACCTTATAATATAACATAGTATGCTGTGTATCATTGAAAATACCTTATAATATAACGTAATATGCAGTGTATCATTGAAAATACCTTATAATATAACGTAATATGCAGTGTTTCATTGAAAATACCTTATAATATAACATAGTATGCTGTGTATCATTGAAAATACCTTATAATATAACGTAATATGCAGTGTATTATTGAAAATACCTTATAATATAACGCAATATGCAGTGTATCATTGAAAATACCTTATGATATAACGTAATATGCTGTGTCACATTGGAAATCCCTTATAATATAATGTAATATGCAGTGTTTCATTGAAAATACCTTATAATATAACATAGTATGCTGTGTATCATTGAAAATACCTTATAATATAACGTAATATGCACTGTATTATTGAAAATACCTTATAATATAACGCAATATGCAGTGTATCATTGAAAATACCTTATGATATAACGTAATATGCAGTGTATCATTGAAAATCCCTTATAATATATCGGAATAAGAAGTGTCTCGTTGAAAATCCCTTATAATATAACGTAATATGCAGTGTTTCATTGAAAATACCTTATAATATAACATAATATGCAGTGTATCATTGAAAATACCTTATAATATAACGTAATATGCAGTGTATTATTGAAAATACCTTACAATATAACGCAATATGCAGTGTATCATCGAAAATACCTTATAATATAATCTAATATGCAGTGTATCGTTCAAAATACCTTATAATATAACGTAATATTTGCAGTCTATCATTGAAAATGCCTTGTAATATACCGTAATATGCAGTGTATAATTGAAAATACCTTATAATATAACGTAATATGCAGGGTATCATTGAAAATACCTTATAATATAACGTAATATGCAGTGTTTCATTGAAAATACCTTATAATATAACATAGTATGCTGTGTATCATTGAAAATACCTTATAATATAACGTAATATGCAGTGTATCATCGAAAATACCTTATAATATAATCTAATATGCAGTGTATCGTTCAAAATACCTTATAATATAACGTAATATTTGCAGTCTATCATTGAAAATGCATTGTAATATAACGTAATATGCAGTGTATCATTGAAAATACCTTATAATATAATGTAATATGCAGTGTATCATTGAAAATACCTTATAATATAATCTAATATGCAGTGAATCTTTCAAAATACCTTATAATATAACGTAATATTTGCAGTCTATCATTGAAAATGCCTTGTAATATACCGTAATATGCAGTGTATAATTGAAAATACCTTATAATATAACGTAATATGCAGGGTATCATAGAAAATACCTTATAATATAACGTAATATGCAGTGTTTCATTGAAAATACCTTATAATATAACATAGTATGCTGTGTATCATTGAAAATACCTTATAATATAACGTAATATGCAGGGTATCATTGAAAATACCTTATAATATAACGTAATATGCAGTGTTTCATTGAAAATACCTTATAATATAACGTAACATGCAGTGTATCAGTGAAAATACCTTATAATATAACGTAATATGCAGTGTACCATTGAAAATACCTTATAATATAACGTAATATGCAGTGTATCATTGAAAATACCTTATAATATAACGTAATATGCAGTGTATCATTGAAAATGCATTGTAATATAACGTAATATGCAGTGTATCATTGAAAATACCTTATAATATAATCTAATATGCAGTGTATCGTTCAAAATACCTTATAATATAACGTAATATTTGCAGTCTATCATTGAAAATGCCTTGTAATATACCGTAATATGCAGTGTATAATTGAAAGTACCTTATAATATAACGTAATATGCAGTGTATCATTGAAAATACCTTATAATATAACGTAATATGCAGTGTATCATTGAAAATACCATATAATATAATGTAATATGCAGTGTATCATTGAAAATACCTTAGAATATAATCTAATATGCAGTGTATCGTTCAAAATACCTTATAATATAACGTAATATTTGCAGTCTATCATTGAAAATGCCTTGTAATATACCGTAATATGCAGTGTATCACTGAAAATCCCTTATAATATATCGGAATATGAAGTGTCTCATTGGAAATCCCTTATAATATAATGTAATATGCAGTGTTTCATTGAAAATACCTTATAATATAACATAGTATGCTGTGTATCATTGAAAATACCTTATAATATAACGTAATATGCAGTGTATCATTGAAAATACCTTATGATATAACGTAATATGCAGTGTATCATTGAAAATCCCTTATAATATATCGGAATAAGAAGTGTCTCATTGAAAATCCCTTATAATATAACGTAATATGCAGTGTTTCATTGAAAATACCTTATAATATAACATAATATGCAGTGTATCATTGAAAATACCTTATAATATAACGTAATATGCAGTGTATTATTGAAAATACCTTATAATATAACGCAATATGCAGTGTATCATCGAAAATACCTTATAATATAATCTAATATGCAGTGTATCGTTCAAAATACCTTATATTATAACGTAATATTTGCAGTCTATCATTGAAAATGCCTTGTAATATACCGTAATATGCAGTGTATAATTGAAAATACCTTATAATATAACGTAATATGCAGGGTATCATTGAAAATACCTTATAATATAACGTAATATGCAGTGTTTCATTGAAAATACCTTATAATATAACATAGTATGCTGTGTATCATTGAAAATACCTTATAATATAACGTAATATGCAGGGTATCATTGAAAATACCTTATAATATAACGTAATATGCAGTGTTTCAATGAAAATACCTTATAATATAACATAGTATGCTGTGTATCATTGAAAATACCTTATAATATAACGTAATATGCAGTGTATTATTGAAAATACCTTATAATATAACGCAATATGCAGTGTATCATTGAAAATGCCTTATAATATAATCTAATATGCAGTGTATCGTTCAAAATATCTTATAATATGACGTAATATTTGCAGTATGTCATTGAAAATGTTTTGTAATATAACGTAATATGCAGTGTATCATTGAAAATACCTTATAATATGACGTAATATGCAGTGTATCATTGAAAATACCTTATGATATAACGTAATATGCATTCAATCATTGACAATACCTTATAATATAACGTAATATGCAGTGTATCATTGAAAATTCCTTATAATATAACGTAATATGCAGTGTATCATTGAAAATACCTTATAATATAACGTAATATGCAGTCTATCATTGCCAATACCTTATAATGTAACGTAATACGCAGTGTATCATTGAAAATACCTTATAATATAACGTAATATGCAGTGTATCATTGAAAATACCTTATAATATAATCTAATATGCAGTGTATCGTTCAAAATACCTTATAATATAACGTAATATTTGCAGTCTATCATTGAAAATGTCTTGTAATATAACGTAATATGCAGTGTATCATTGAAAATACCTTATAATATAACGTAATATGCAGTGTATCATTGAAAATACCTTATAATATAACGCAATATGCAGTGTATCATTGAAAGTGCCTTATAATATAATCTAATATGCAGTGTATCGTTCAAAATACCTTATAATATAACGTAATATTTGCAGTCTGTCATTGAAAATGTCTTGTAATATAACGTAATATGCAGTGTATCATTGAAAATACCTTATAATATAATCTAATATGCAGTGTATCGTTCAAAATACCTTATAATATAACGTAATATTTGCAGTCTATCATTGAAAATGCCGTGTAATATAACGTAATATGCAGTGTATCATTGAAAATACTTTATAATATAAAGTAATTGCAGTGTATCATTGAAAATACCTTATAATATAATCTAATATGCAGTGTATCGTTCAAAATACCTTATAATATAACGTAATATTTGCAGTCTATCATTGAAAATGCCTTGTAATATAACGTAATATGCAGTGTATCATTGAAAATAATTTATAATATAAAGTAATTGCAGTGTATCATTGAAAATACCTTATAATCTAATCTAATATGCAGTGTATCGTTCAAAATACCTTATAATATTACGTAATATTTGCAGTCTATCATTGAAAATGCCTTGTAATATAACGTAATATGCAGTGTATCATTGAAAATTCCGTATAATATAACGTAATATGCAGTGTATCGTTCAAAATATCTTATAATTTGACGTAATATTTGCAGTCTGTCATTGAAAATGTCTTGTAATATAACGTAATATGCAGTGTATCATTGAAAATACCTTATAATATAACGTAATATGCAGTGTATCATTGAAAATACCTTATAATATGACGTAATATGCAGTGTATCATTGAAAATACCTTATGATATAACGTAATATGCAGTCAATCATTGAAAATACCTTATAATATAACGTAATATGCAGTGTATCATTGAAAATACCTTATAATATAACGTAATATGCAGTGTATCATTGAAAATTCCTTATAATATAATCTAATATGCAGTGTATCGTTCAAAATACCTTATAATATAATGTAATATTTGCAGTCTATCATTGAAAATGGCTCCTAATATAACGTAATATGCAGTGTATCATTGACAATACCTTATGATAAAACGTAATATACACTGTATCATTGAAAATACCTTATAATATAACGCAATATGCAGTGTATCATTGAAAATACCTTATAATATAATCTAATATGCAGTGTATCGTTCAAAATACCTTATAATATAACGTAATATTTGCAGTCTATCATTGAAAATGTCTTGTAATATAACGTAATATGCAGTGTATCATTGAAAATACCTTATAATATAACCTAATATGCAGTGTATCATTGAAAATACCTTATAATATAACGCAATATGCAGTGTATCATTGAAAGTGCCTTATAATCTAATCTAATATGCAGTGTATCGTTCAAAATACCTTATAATATTACGTAATATTTGCAGTCTATCATTGAAAATGCCTTGTAATATAACGTAATATGCAGTGTATCATTGAAAATTCCTTATAATATAACGTAATACGCAGTGTATCATTGAAAATACCTTATAATATAACGCAATATGCAGTGTATCATTGAAAATGCCTTATAATATAATCTAATATGCAGTGTATCGTTCAAAATATCTTATAATATGACGTAATATTTGCAGTATGTCATTGAAAATGTTTTGTAATATAACGTAATATGCAGTGTATCATTGAAAATACCTTATAATATGACGTAATATGCAGTGTATCATTGAAAATACCTTATGATATAACGTAATATGCATTCAATCATTGACAATACCTTATAATATAACGTAATATGCAGTGTATCATTGAAAATTCCTTATAATATAACGTAATATGCAGTGTATCATTGAAAATACCTTATAATATAACGTAATATGCAGTCTATCATTGCCAATACCTTATAATGTAACGTAATACGCAGTGTATCATTGAAAATACCTTATAATATAACGCAATATGCAGTGTATCATTGAAAATGCCTTATAATATAATCTAATATGCAGTGTATCGTTCAAAATATCTTATAATATGACGTAATATTTGCAGTCTGTCATTGAAAATGTCTTGTAACATAACGTAATATGCAGTGTATCATTGAAAATACCTTATAATATAACATAATATGCAGTGTATCATTGAAAATACCTTATAATATGACGTAATATGCAGTGTATCATTGAAAATACCTTATGATATAACGTAATATGCAGTCAATCATTGAAAATACCTTATAATATAACGTAATACGCAGTGTATCATTGAAAATACCTTATAATATAACGCAATATGCAGTGTATCATTGAAAATACCTTATAATATAATCTAATATGCAGTGTATCGTTCAAAATACCTTATAATATAACGTAATATTTGCAGTCTATCATTGAAAATGTCTTGTAATATAACGTAATATGCAGTGTATCATTGAAAATACCTTATAATATAACGTAATATGCAGTGTATCATTGAAAATACCTTATAATATAACGCAATATGCAGTGTATCATTGAAAGTGCCTTATAATATAATATAATATGCAGTGTATCGTTCAAACTACCTTATAATATAACGTAATATTTGCAGTCTGTCATTGAAAATGTCTTGTAATATAACGTAATATGCAGTGTATCATTGAAAGTACCTTATAATATAATCTAATATGCAGTGTATCGTTCAAAATACCTTATAATATAACGTAATATTTGCAGTCTATCATTGAAAATGCCGTGTAATATAACGTAATATGCAGTGTATCATTGAAAATACTATATAATATAAAGTAATTGCAGTGTATCATTGAAAATACCTTATAATATAATCTAATATGCAGTGTATCGTTCAAAATACCTTATAATATAACGTAATATTTGCAGTCTATCATTGAAAATGCCTTGTAATATAACGTAATATGCAGTGTATCATTGAAAATACTTTATAATATAAAGTAATTGCAGTGTATCATTGAAAATACCTTATAATCTAATCTAATATGCAGTGTATCGTTCAAAATACCTTATAATATTACGTAATATTTGCAGTCTATCATTGAAAATGCCTTGTAATATAACGTAATATGCAGTGTATCATTGAAAATTCCTTATAATATAACGTAATACGCAGTGTATCATTGAAAATACCTTATAATATAACGCAATATGCAGTGTATCATTGAAAATGCCTTATAATATAATCTAATATGCAGTGTATCGTTCAAAATATCTTATAATATGACGTAATATTTGCAGTATGTCATTGAAAATGTATTGTAATATAACGTAATATGCAGTGTATCATTGAAAATACCTTATAATATGACGTAATATGCAGTGTATCATTGAAAATACCTTATGATATAACGTAATATGCATTCAATCATTGACAATACCTTATAATATAACGTAATATGCAGTGTATCATTGAAAATTCCTTATAATATAACGTATTATGCTGTGTGTCATTGAAAATACCTTATAATATAACGTAATATGCAGTCTATCATTGCCAATACCTTATAATGTAACGTAATACGCAGTGTATCATTGAAAATACCTTATAATATAACGCAATATGCAGTGTATCATTGAAAATACCTTATAATATAATCTAATATGCAGTGTATCGTTCAAAATACCTTATAATATAACGTAATATTTGCAGTCTATCATTGAAAATGTCTTGTAATATAACGTAATATGCAGTGTATCATTGAAAATACCTTATAATATAACGTAATATGCAGTGTATCATTGAAAATACCTTATAATATAACGCAATATGCAGTGTATCATTGAAAGTGCCTTATAATATAATCTAATATGCAGTGTATCGTTCAAAATACCTTATAATATAACGTAATATTTGCAGTCTGTCATTGAAAATGTCTTGTAATATAACGTAATATGCAGTGTATCATTGAAAATACCTTATAATATAATCTAATATGCAGTGTATCGTTCAAAATACCTTATAATATAACGTAATATTTGCAGTCTATCATTGAAAATGCCGTGTAATATAACGTAATATGCAGTGTATCATTGAAAATACTTTATAATATAAAGTAATTGCAGTGTATCATTGAAAATACCTTATAATATAATCTAATATGCAGTGTATCGTTCAAAATACCTTATAATATAACGTAATATTTGCAGTCTATCATTGAAAATGCCTTGTAATATAACGTAATATGCAGTGTATCATTGAAAATAATTTATAATATAAAGTAATTGCAGTGTATCATTGAAAATACCTTATAATCTAATCTAATATGCAGTGTATCGTTCAAAATACCTTATAATATTACGTAATATTTGCAGTCTATCATTGAAAATGCCTTGTAATATAACGTAATATGCAGTGTATCATTGAAAATTCCGTATAATATAACGTAATATGCAGTGTATCGTTCAAAATATCTTATAATATGACGTAATATTTGCAGTCTGTCATTGAAAATGTCTTGTAATATAACGTAATATGCAGTGTATCATTGAAAATACCTTATAATATAACGTAATATGCAGTGTATCATTGAGAATACCTTATAATATGACGTAATATGCAGTGTATCATTGAAAATACCTTATGATATAACGTAATATGCAGTCAATCATTGAAAATACCTTATAATATAACGTAATATGCAGTGTATCATTGAAAATACCTTATAATATAACGTAATATGCAGTGTATCATTGAAAATTCCTTATAATATAATCTAATATGCAGTGTATCGTTCAAAATACCTTATAATATAATGTAATATTTGCAGTCTATCATTGAAAATGGCTCCTAATATAACGTAATATGCAGTGTATCATTGACAATACCTTATGACAAAACGTAATATACACTGTATCATTGAAAATACCTTATAATATAACGCAATATGCAGTGTATCATTGAAAATACCTTATAATATAATCTAATATGCAGTGTATCGTTCAAAATACCTTATAATATAACGTAATATTTGCAGTCTATCATTGAAAATGTCTTGTAATATAACGTAATATGCAGTGTATCATTGAAAATACCTTATAATATAACCTAATATGCAGTGTATCATTGAAAATACCTTATAATATAACGCAATATGCAGTGTATCATTGAAAGTGCCTTATAATATAATCTAATATGCAGTGTATCGTTCAAAATACCTTATAATATAACGTAATATTTGCAGTCTGTCATTGAAAATGTCTTGTAATATAACGTAATATGCAGTGTATCATTGAAAATACCTTATAATATAATCTAATATGCAGTGTATCGTTCAAAATACCTTATAATATAACGTAATATTTGCAGTCTATCATTGAAAATGCCGTGTAATATAACGTAATATGCAGTGTATCATTGAAAATACTTTATAATATAAAGTAATTGCAGTGTATCATTGAAAATACCTTATAATATAATCTAATATGCAGTGTATCGTTCAAAATACCTTATAATATAACGTAATATTTGCAGTCTATCATTGAAAATGCCTTGTAATATAACGTAATATGCAGTGTATCATTGAAAATAATTTATAATATAAAGTAATTGCAGTGTATCATTGAAAATACCTTATAATCTAATCTAATATGCAGTGTATCGTTCAAAATATCTTATAATATGACGTAATATTTGCAGTATGTCATTGAAAATGTTTTGTAATATAACGTAATATTTGCAGTCTATCATTGAAAATGCCTTGTAATATAACGTAATATGCAGTGTATCATTGAAAATAATTTATAATATAAAGTAATTGCAGTGTATCATTGAAAATACCTTATAATCTAATCTAATATGCAGTGTATCGTTCAAAATATCTTATAATATGACGTAATATTTGCAGTATGTCATTGAAAATGTTTTGTAATATAACGTAATATGCAGTGTATCATTGAAAATACCTTATAATATGACGTAATATGCAGTGTATCATTGAAAATACCTTGTAATATAACGTAATATGCAGTGTATCATTGAAAATAATTTATAATATAAAGTAATTGCAGTGTATCATTGAAAATACCTTATAATCTAATCTAATATGCAGTGTATCGTTCAAAATATCTTATAATATGACGTAATATTTGCAGTATGTCATTGAAAATGTTTTGTAATATAACGTAATATGCAGTGTATCATTGAAAATACCTTATAATATGACGTAATATGCAGTGTATCATTGAAAATACCTTATGATATAACGTAATATGCATTCAATCATTGACAATACCTTATAATATAACGTAATATGCAGTGTATCATTGAAAATTCCTTATAATATAACGTAATATGCAGTGTATCATTGAAAATACCTTATAATATAACGTAATATGCAGTCTATCATTGCCAATACCTTATAATGTAACGTAATACGCAGTGTATCATTGAAAATACCTTATAATATAACGCAATATGCAGTGTATCATTGAAAATACCTTATAATATAATCTAATATGCAGTGTATCGTTCAAAATACCTTATAATATAACGTAATATTTGCAGTCTATCATTGAAAATGTCTTGTAATATAACGTAATATGCAGTGTATCATTGAAAATACCTTATAATATAACGTAATATGCAGTGTATCATTGAAAATACCTTATAATATAACGTAATATGCAGTGTATCATTGAAAGTGCCTTATAATATAATCTAATATGCAGTGTATCGTTCAAAATACCTTATAATATAACGTAATATTTGCAGTCTGTCATTGAAAATGTCTTGTAATATAACGTAATATGCAGTGTATCATTGAAAATACCTTATAATATAATCTAATATGCAGTGTATCGTTCAAAATACCTTATAATATAACGTAATATTTGCAGTCTATCATTGAAAATGCCGTGTAATATAACGTAATATGCAGTGTATCATTGAAAATACTTTATAATATAAAGTAATTGCAGTGTATCATTGAAAATACCTTATAATATAATCTAATATGCAGTGTATCGTTCAAAATACCTTATAATATAACGTAATATTTGCAGTCTATCATTGAAAATGCCTTGTAATATAACGTAATATGCAGTGTATCATTGAAAATTCCGCATAATATAACGTAATACGCAGTGTATCATTGAAAATACCTTATAATATAACGCAATATGCAGTGTATCATTGAAAATGCCTTATAATATAATCTAATATGCAGTGTATCGTTCAAAATACCTTATAATATAATGTAATATTTGCTGTCTATCATTGAAAATGGCTCCTAATATAACGTAATA
The DNA here is from genome assembly GCA_916610255.1 of Lasioglossum lativentre. NCBI lineage: Eukaryota > Metazoa > Arthropoda > Insecta > Hymenoptera > Halictidae > Lasioglossum > Lasioglossum lativentre. Next base: position 44,736 of record CAKAJI010000415.1, read on the forward strand.
TGCAGTGTATCATTGACAATACCTTATGATAAAACGTAATATACACTGTATCATTGAAAATACCTTATAATATAACGCAATATGCAGTGTATCATTGAAAATACCTTATAATATAACGTAATATGCAGTCTATCATTGCCAATACCTTATAATGTAACGTAATACGCAGTGTATCATTGAAAATACCTTATAATATAACGCAATATGCAGTGTATCATTGAAAATACCTTATAATATAATCTAATATGCAGTGTATCGTTCAAAATACCTTATAATATAACGTAATATTTGCAGTCTATCATTGAAAATGTCTTGTAATATAACGTAATATGCAGTGTATCATTGAAAATACCTTATAATATAACGTAATATGCAGTGTATCATTGAAAATACCTTATAATATAACGCAATATGCAGTGTATCATTGAAAATGCCTTATAATATAATCTAATATGCAGTGTATCGTTCAAAATACCTTATAATATAACGTAATATTTGCAGTCTGTCATTGAAAATGTCTTGTAATATAACGTAATATGCAGTGTATCATTGAAAATACCTTATAATATAATCTAATATGCAGTGTATCGTTCAAAATACCTTATAATATAACGTAATATGCAGTCTATCATTGACAATACCTTATAATATAACGCAACATGTAGTGTATCATTGACAATACCTTATAATGTAACGTAATATGCAGTGTATCATTGAAAATACCTTATAATATAACGTATTATGCAGTGTATTATTGAAAATACGTTATAATATAACGTAATACGCAGTGTATCATTGAAAATACCTTATAATATAACGCAACATGTAGTGTATCATTGACAATACCTTATAATATAACGTAATATGCAGTGTATCGTTCAAAATACCTTATAATATAACGTAATATTTGCAGTATATCATTGAAAATGCCTTGTAAAATAACGTAATATGCAGTGTATCATTGAAAATTCCTTATAATATAACGCAATATGCAGTGTATCATTGAAAATGCCTTATAATATAATCTAATATGCAGTGTATCGTTCAAAATATCTTATAATATGACGTAATATTTGCAGTATGTCATTGAAAATGTTTTGTAATATAACGTAATATGCAGTGTATCATTGAAAATACCTTATAATATAACGTAATATGCAGTGTATCATTGAAAATACCTTATAATATGACGTAATATGCAGTGTATCATTGAAAATACCTTATGATATAACGTAATATGCATTCAATCATTGACAATACCTTATAATATAACGTAATATGCAGTGTATCATTGAAAATTCCTTATAATATAACGTAATATGCAGTGTATCATTGAAAATACCTTATAATATAACGTAATATGCAGTCTATAATTGCCAATACCTTATAATATAACGTAATACGCAGTGTATCATTGAAAATACCTTATAATATAACGCAATATGCAGTGTATCATTGAAAATGCCTTATAATATAATCTAATATGTAGTGTATCGTTCAAAATATCTTATAATATGACGTAATATTTGCAGTATGTCATTGAAAATGTTTTGTAATATAACGTAATATGCAGTGTATCATTGAAAATACCTTACAATATAACGTAATATGCAGTGTATCATTGAAAATACCTTATAATATGACGTAATATGCAGTGTATCATTGACAATACCTTATAATATAACGTAATATGCATTCAATCATTGACAATACCTTATAATATAACGTAATATGCAGTGTATCATTGAAAATTCCTTATAATATAACGTAATATGCAGTGTATCATTGAAAATACCTTATAATATAACGTAATACGCAGTGTATCATTGCCAATACCTTATAATATAACGCAATATGCAGTGTATCATTGAAAATACCTTATAATATAATCTAATATGCAGTGTATCGTTCAAAATACCTTATAATATAACGTAATATTTGCAGTCTATCATTGAAAATGTCTTGTAATATAACGTAATATGCAGTGTATCATTGAAAATACCTTATAATATAACGTAATATGCAGTGTATCATTGAAAATACCTTATAATATAACGCAATATGCAGTGTATCATTGAAAATACCTTATAATATAACGTAATACGCAGTGTATCATTGAAAATACCTTATAATATAACGCAATATGCAGTGTATCATTGAAAATGCCTTATAATATAATCTAATATGCAGTGTATCGTTCAAAATATCTTATAATATGACGTAATATTTGCAGTCTGTCATTGAAAATGTCTTGTAATATAACGTAATATGCAGTGTATCATTGAAAATACCTTATAATATAACGTAATATGCAGTGTATCATTGAAAATACCTTATAATATGACGTAATATGCAGTGTATCATTGAAAATACCTTATAATATAATCTAATATGCAGTGTATCGTTCAAAATAACTTATAATATAACGTAATATTTGCAGTCTATCATTGAAAATGCCGTGTAATATAACGTAATATGCAGTGTATCATTGAAAATACTTTATAATATAAAGTAATTGCAGTGTATCATTGAAAATACCTTATAATATAATCTAATATGCAGTGTATCGTTCAAACTACCTTATAATATTACGTAATATTTGCAGTCTATCATTGAAAATGCCTTGTAATATAACGTAATATGCAGTGTATCATTGAAAATTCCTTATAATATAACGTAATACGCAGTGTATCATTGAAAATACCTTATAATATGACGTAATATGCAGTGTATCATTGAAAATACCTTATGATATAACGTAATATGCATTCAATCATTGACAATACCTTATAATATAACGTAATATGCAGTGTATCATTGAAAATTCCTTATAATATAACGTAATATGCAGTGTATCATTGAAAATACCTTATAATATAACGTAATATGCAGTCTATCATTGCCAATACCTTATAATATAACGTAATACGCAGTGTATCATTGAAAATACCTTATAATATAACGCAATATGCAGTGTATCATTGAAAATACCTTATAATATAATCTAATATGCAGTGTATCGTTCAAAATACCTTATAATATAACGTAATATTTGCAGTCTATCATTGAAAATGTCTTGTAATATAACGTAATATGCAGTGTATCATTGAAAATACCTTATAATATAACGTAATATGCAGTGTATCATTGAAAATACCTTATAATATAACGCAATATGCAGTGTATCATTGAAAGTGCCTTATAATATAATCTAATATGCAGTGTATCGTTCAAAATACCTTATAATATAACGTAATATTTGCAGTCTGTCATTGAAAATGTCTTGTAATATAACGTAATATGCAGTGTATCATTGAAAGTACCTTATAATATAATCTAATATGCAGTGTATCGTTCAAAATACCTTATAATATAACGTAATATTTGCAGTCTATCATTGAAAATGCCGTGTAATATAACGTAATATGCAGTGTATCATTGAAAATACTATATAATATAAAGTAATTGCAGTGTATCATTGAAAATACCTTATAATATAATCTAATATGCAGTGTATCGTTCAAAATACCTTATAATATAACGTAATATTTGCAGTCTATCATTGAAAATGCCTTGTAATATAACGTAATATGCAGTGTATCATTGAAAATACTTTATAATATAAAGTAATTGCAGTGTATCATTGAAAATACCTTATAATCTAATCTAATATGCAGTGTATCGTTCAAAATACCTTATAATATTACGTAATATTTGCAGTCTATCATTGAAAATGCCTTGTAATATAACGTAATATGCAGTGTATCATTGAAAATTCCTTATAATATAACGTAATACGCAGTGTATCATTGAAAATACCTTATAATATAACGCAATATGCAGTGTATCATTGAAAATGCCTTATAATATAATCTAATATGCAGTGTATCGTTCAAAATATCTTATAATATGACGTAATATTTGCAGTATGTCATTGAAAATGTTTTGTAATATAACGTAATATGCAGTGTATCATTGAAAATGCCTTATAATATAATCTAATATGCAGTGTATCGTTCAAAATATCTTATAATATGACGTAATATTTGCAGTCTGTCATTGAAAATGTCTTGTAATATAATCTAATATGCAGTGTATCGTTCAAAATACCTTATAATATAACGTAATATTTGCAGTCTGTCATTGAAAATGTCTTGTAATATAACGTAATATGCAGTGTATCATTGAAAATACCTTATAATATAATCTAATATGCCGTGTATCGTTCAAAATACCTTATAATATAACGTAATATTTGCAGTCTATCATTGAAAATGCCGTGTAATATAACGTAATATGCAGTGTATCATTGAAAATACTTTATAATATAAAGTAATTGCAGTGTATCATTGAAAATACCTTATAATATAATCTAATATGCAGTGTATCGTTCAAACTACCTTATAATATTACGTAATATTTGCAGTCTATCATTGAAAATGCCTTGTAATATAACGTAATATGCAGTGTATCATTGAAAATTCCTTATAATATAACGTAATACGCAGTGTATCATTGAAAATACCTTATAATATGACGTAATATGCAGTGTATCATTGAAAATACCTTATGATATAACGTAATATGCATTCAATCATTGAAAATACCTTATAATATAACGTAATATGCAGTGTATCATTGAAAATTCCTTATAATATAACGTAATATGCAGTGTATCATTGAAAATACCTTATAATATAACGTAATATGCAGTCTATCATTGCCAATACCTTATAATATAACGTAATACGCAGTGTATCATTGAAAATACCTTATAATATAACGCAATATGCAGTGTATCATTGAAAATACCTTATAATATAATCTAATATGCAGTGTATCGTTCAAAATACCTTATAATATAACGTAATATTTGCAGTCTATCATTGAAAATGTCTTATAATATAACGTAATATGCAGTGTATCATTGAAAATACCTTATAATATAACGCAATATGCAGTGTATCATTGAAAGTGCCTTATAATATAATCTAATATGCAGTGTATCGTTCAAAATACCTTATAATATAACGTAATATTTGCAGTCTGTCATTGAAAATGTCTTGTAATATAACGTAATATGCAGTGTATCATTGAAAGTACCTTATAATATAATCTAATATGCAGTGTATCGTTCAAAATACCTTATAATATAACGTAATATTTGCAGTCTATCATTGAAAATGCCTTGTAATATAACGTAATATTTGCAGTCTATCATTGAAAATGCCTTGTAATATAACGTAATATGCAGTGTATCATTGAAAATACTTTATAATATAAAGTAATTGCAGTGTATCATTGAAAATACCTTATAATCTAATCTAATATGCAGTGTATCGTTCAAAATACCTTATAATATTACGTAATATTTGCAGTCTATCATTGAAAATGCCTTGTAATATAACGTAATATGCAGTGTATCATTGAAAATACGTGATAATATAACGTAATATGCAGTGTATCATGAAAATACCTTATAATATAACGCAATATGCAGTGTATCATTGAAAATACCTTATAATCTAATCTAATATGCAGTGTATCGTTCAAAATATCTTATAATATGACGTAATATTTGCAGTATGTCATTGAAAATGTTTTGTAATATAACGTAATATGCAGTGTATCATTGAAAATACCGTATAATATAACGTAATATGAAGTGTATCATTGAAAATACCTTATAATATAACGCAATATGCAGTGTATCATTGAAAGTGCCTTATAATATAATCTAATATGCAGTGTATCGTTCAAAATACCTTATAATATAACGTAATATTTGCAGTCTGTCATTGAAAATGTCTTGTAATATAACGTAATATGCAGTGTATCATTGAAAATACCTTATAATATAATCTAATATGCCGTGTATCGTTCAAAATACCTTATAATATAACGTAATATTTGCAGTCTATCATTGAAAATGCCGTGTAATATAACGTAATATGCAGTGTATCATTGAAAATACCTTATAATATAAAGTAATTGCAGTGTATCATTGAAAATACCTTATAATATAATCTAATATGCAGTGTATCGTTCAAACTACCTTATAATATTACGTAATATTTGCAGTCTATCATTGAAAATGCCTTGTAATATAACGTAATATGCAGTGTATCATTGAAAATTCCTTATAATATAACGTAATACGCAGTGTATCATTGAAAATACCTTATAATATGACGTAATATGCAGTGTATCATTGAAAATACCTTATGATATAACGTAATATGCATTCAATCATTGACAATACCTTATAATATAACGTAATATGCAGTGTATCATTGAAAATTCCTTATAATATAACGTAATATGCAGTGTATCATTGAAAATTCCTTATAATATAATCTAATATGCAGTGTATCGTTCAAAATACCTTATAATATAACGTAATATTTGCAGTCTATCATTGAAAATGCCTTGTAATATAACGTAATATGCAGTGTATCATTGAAAATTCCTTATAATATAACGTAATACGCAGTGTATCATTGAAAATACCTTATAATATAACGCAATATGCAGTGTATCATTGAAAATGCCTTATAATATAATCTAATATGCAGTGTATCGTTCAAAATATCTTATAATATGACGTAATATTTGCAGTCTGTCATTGAAAATGTCTTGTAATATAACGTAATATGCAGTGTATCATTGAAAATACCTTATAATATAACGTAATATGCAGTGTATCATTGAAAATACCTTATAATATGACGTAATATGCAGTGTATCATTGAAAATACCTTATAATATAATCTAATATGCAGTGTATCGCTCAAAATACCTTATAATATAACGTAATATTTGCAGTATATCATTGAAAATGTCTTGTAATATAACATAATATGCAGTGTATCATTGAAAATACCTTATAATATAACGCAATATGCAGTGTATCATTGAAAATACCTTATAATATAATCTAATATGCAGTGTATCGTTCAAAATACCTTATAATATAACGTAATATTTGCAGTCTATCATTGAAAATGTCTTGTAATATAATCTAATATGCAGTGTATCATTGAAAATACCTTATAATATAACGTAATATTAGATTATATTATAAGATATTTTCAATGATAGACTGCATATTACGTTATATTATAAGGTATTTTCAATGATACACTGCATATTACGTTATATTGCAAGGCATTTTCAATGATACACTGCATATTACGTTATATTATAACGTATTTTCAATGATAGACTGCATATTACGTTATATTATAAGGTATTTTCAATGATACACTGCATATTACGGTATATTATAAGGTATTTTCAATGATACACTGCATATTACGTTATATTATAACGTATTTTCAATGATAGACTGCATATTACGTTATATTATAAGGTATTTTCAATGATACACTGCATATTACGTTATATTATAAGGTATTTTCAATGGTACACTGCATATTACGTTATATTATAAGGTATTTTCAATGATACACTGCATATTACGTTATATTATAAGGTATGTTCAATGATACACTGCATATTACATTATATTATAACGTATTTTCAATGATACACTGCATATTCCGTTATATTATAAGGTATTTTCAATGATAGACTGCAAATATTACGTTATATTATAAGGTATTTTCAATGATAGACTGCAAATATTACGTTATATTATAAGGTATTTTGAATGATACACTGCATATTAGATTATATTATAAGATATTTTCAATGATACACTGCATATTACGTTATATTATAAGGTATTTTCAATGATACACTTCATATTACGTTATATTATAAGGTATTTTCAATGATACACTGCATATTACGTTATATTATAACGTATTTTCAATGATACACTGCATATTCCGTTATATTATAAGGTATTTTCAATGATAGACTGCAAATATTACGTTATATTATAAGGTATTTTGAATGATACACTGCATATTAGATTATATTATAAGATATTTTCAATGATACACTGCATATTACATTATATTATAACGTATTTTCAATGATACACTGCATATTCCGTTATATTATAAGGTATTTTCAATGATACACTGCATATTACGTTATATTATAAGGTATTTTCAATGATACACTGCATATTACATTATATTATATGGTATTTTCAATAATACACTGCATATTACGTTATATTATAAAGTATTTTCAATGATAGACTGCATATTACCTTATATTATAAGGAATTTCAATGATAGACTGCATGTTACGTTATATTATAAGGTATTTTCAATGATACACTGCATATTACATTATATTATAACGTATTTTCAATGATACACTGCATATTCCGTTATATTATAAGGTATTTTCAATGATAGACTGCAAATATTACGTTATATTATAAGGTATTTTGAATGATACACTGCATATTAGATTATATTATAAGATATTTTCAATGATACACTGCATATTACGTTATATTATAAGGTATTTTCAATGATACACTTCATATTACGTTATATTATAAGGTATTTTCAATGATACACTGCATATTACGTTATATTATAAGGTATTTTCAATGATACACTGCATATTACATTATATTATATGGTATTTTCAATAATACACTGCATATTACGGTATATTATAACGTATTTTCAATGATAGACTGCATATTACGTTATATTATAAGGTATTTTAAATGATAGACAGCAAATATTACGTTATATTATAAGGTATTTTCAATGATACACTGCATATTAGATTATATTATAAGATATTTTCAATGATAGACTGCATATTACATTACATTATAAGGTATTTTCAATGATACACTGCTAATTACGGTATATTATAAGGTATTTTCAATGATACACTGCATATTACGTTATATTATAAGGTATTTTCAATGATAGACTGCAAATATTACATTATATTATAAGGTATTTTCAATGATACACAGCATATTACCATATATTATAAGGTATTTTCAATGATACACTACATATTACGTTATATTATAAGGTATTTTCAATGATACACTGCATATTACGTTATATTATAAGGTATTTTCAATGATAGTCAGCAAATATTACGTTATATTATAAGGTATTTTGAATGATACACTGCATATTAGATTATATTATAAGATATTTTCAATGATAGACTGCTTATTACATTACATTATAAGGTATTTTCATTGATACACTGCTATTTACGATATATTATAAGGTATTTTGAACGATACACTGCATATTAGTTTATATTATAAGGTATTTTCAATGATACACTGCATATTGCGTTATATTATAAGGTATTTTCTATGATACACTGCATATTACATTATATTATATGGTATTTTCAATGATACACTGCATATTACGTTATATTATAAGGTATTTTCAATGATACACTGCATATTACATTATATTATATGGTATTTTCAATAATACACTGCATATTACGGTATATTATAACGTATTTTCAATGATAGACTGCATATTACGTTATATTATAAGGTATTTTCAATGATAGACAGCAAATGTTACGTTATATTATAAGGTATTTTGAATGATACACTGCATATTAGATTATATTATAAGATATTGTCAATGATAGACTGCTTATTACATTACATTATAAGGTATTTTCATTGATACACTGCTAATTACGGTATATTATAAGGTATTTTCAATGATACACTGCATATTACGTTATATTGTAAGGTATTTTCAATGATAGACTGCAAATATTACGTTATATTATAAGGTATTTTCAATGATAGACTGCATGTTACGTTATATTATAAGGTATTTTCAATGATAGACAGCAAATATTACGTTATATTATAAGGTATTTTGAATGATACACTGCATATTAGATTATATTATAAGATATTTTCAATGATAGACTGCTTATTACATTACATTATAAGGTATTTTCAATGATACACTGCATATTACATTATATTATATGGTATTTTCAATAATACACTGCATATTACTTTATATTATAAGGTATTTTCAATGATAGACTGCAAATATTACGTTATATTATAAGGTATTTTCAATGATAGACTGCATGTTACGTTATATTATAAGGTATTTTCAATGATACACTGCATATTACGTTATATTATAAGGTATTTTCAATGATACACTGCATATTACGTTATATTATAAGGTATTGTCAATGATACACTGCATATTACATTATATTATAACGTATTTTCAATGATACACTGCATATTCCGTTATATTATAAGGTATTTTCAATGATAGACTGCAAATATTACGTTATATTATAAGGTATTTTGAATGATACACTGCATATTAGATTATATTATAAGATATTTTCAATGATACACTGCATATTACGTTATATTATAAGGTATTTTCAATGATACACTTCATATTACGTTATATTATAAGGTATTTTCAATGATACACTGCATATTACGTTATATTATAAGGTATTTTCAATGATACACTGCATATTACATTATATTATATGGTATTTTCAATAATACACTGCATATTACGTTATATTATAACGTATTTTCAATGATAGACTGCATATTACGTTATATTATAAGGTATTTTAAATGATAGACAGCAAATATTACGTTATATTATAAGGTATTTTGAATGATACACTGCATATTAGATTATATTATAAGATATTTTCAATGATAGACTGCATATTACATTACATTATAAGGTATTTTCAATGATACACTGCTAATTACGGTATATTATAAGGTATTTTCAATGATACACTGCATATTACGTTATATTATAAGGTATTTTCAATGATAGACTGCAAATATTACATTATATTATAAGGTATTTTCAATGATACACAGCATATTACCATATATTATAAGGTATTTTCAATGATACACTGCATATTACATTATATTATAAGGTATTTTCAATGATAGACTGCATGTTACGTTATATTATAAGGTATTTTCAATGATAGACAGCAAATATTACGTTATATTATAAGGTATTTTGAATGATACCCTGCATATTAGATTATATTATAAGATATTTTCAATGATAGACTGCTTATTACATTACATTATAAGGTATTTTCATTGATACACTGCTATTTACGATATATTATAAGGTATTTTGAACGATACACTGCATATTAGTTTATATTATAAGGTATTTTCAATGATACACTGCATATTGCGTTATATTATAAGGTATTTTCTATGATACACTGCATATTACATTATATTATATGGTATTTTCAATGATACAATGCATATTACGTTATATCATAAGGTATTTTCAATGATACACTGCATATTACATTATATTATATGGTATTTTCAATAATACACTGCATATTACGGTATATTATAACGTATTTTCAATGATAGACTGCATATTACGTTATATTATAAGGTATTTTCAATGATAGACAGCAAATGTTACGTTATATTATAAGGTATTTTGAATGATACACTGCATATTAGATTATATTATAAGATATTGTCAATGATAGACTGCTTATTACATTACATTATAAGGTATTTTCATTGATACACTGCTAATTACGGTATATTATAAGGTATTTTCAATGATACACTGCATATTACGTTATATTGTAAGGTATTTTCAATGATAGACTGCATGTAACGTTATATTATAAGGCATTTTCAATGATAGACTGCAAATATTACGTTATATTATAAGGTATTTTGAATGATACACTGCATATTAGATTATATTATAAGATATTTTCAATGATACACTGCATATTTCGTTATATTATAAGGTATTTTCAATGATACACTGCATATTACGTTATATTATAAGGTATTTTCAATGATACACTGCATATTACATTATATTATATGGTATTTTCAATAATACACTGCATATTACTTTATATTATAAGGTATTTTCAATGATAGACTGCAAATATTACGTTATATTATAAGGTATTTTCAATGATAGACTGCATGTTACGTTATATTATAAGGTATTTTCAATGATAGACAGCAAATATTACGTTATATTATAAGGTATTTTGAATGATACACTGCATATTAGATTATATTATAAGATATTTTCAATGATAGACTGCAAATATTACATTATATTATAAGGTATTTTCAATGATACACAGCATATTACATTATATTATATGGTATTTTCAATAATACACTGCATATTACTTTATATTATAAGGTATTTTCAATGATAGACTGCAAATATTACGTTATATTATAAGGTATTTTCAATGATAGACTGCATGTTACGTTATATTATAAGGTATTTTCAATGATACACTGCATATTACGTTATATTATAAGGTATTTTCAATGATACACTGCATATTACGTTATATTATAAGGTATGTTCAATGATACACTGCATATTACATTATATTATAACGTATTTTCAATGATACACTGCATATTGCGTTATATTATAAGGTATTTTCAATGATAGACTGCAAATATTACGTTATATTATAAGGTATTTTGAATGATACACTGCATATTAGATTATATTATAAGATATTTTCAATGATACACTGCATATTACATTATATTATAACGTATTTTCAATGATACACTGCATATTCCGTTATATTATAAGGTATTTTCAATGATACACTGCATATTACGTTATATTATAAGGTATTTTCAATGATACACTGCATATTACATTATATTATATGGTATTTTCAATAATACACTGCATATTACGTTATATTATAAAGTATTTTCAATGATAGACTGCATATTACCTTATATTATAAGGTATTATCAATGATAGACTGCATGTTACGTTATGTTATAAGGTATTTTCAATGATACACTGCTAATTACGGTATATTATGAGGTATTTTCAATGATACACTGCATATTCCGTTATATTATAAGGTATTTTCAATGATAGACTGCAAATATTACGTTATATTATAAGGTATTTTGAATGATACACTGCATATTAGATTATATTATAAGATATTTTCAATGATACACTGCATATTACGTTATATTATAAGGTATTTTCAATGATACACTTCATATTACGTTATATTATAAGGTATTTTCAATGATACACTGCATATTACGTTATATTATAAGGTATTTTCAATGATACACTGCATATTACATTATATTATATGGTATTTTCAATAATACACTGCATATTACGGTATATTATAACGTATTTTCAATGATAGACTGCATATTACCTTATATTATAAGGTATTTTCAATGATAGACAGCAAATATTACGTTATATTATAAGGTATTTTGAATGATACACTGCATATTAGATTATATTATAAGATATTTTCAATGATAGACTGCATATTACATTACATTATAAGGTATTTTCATTGATACACTGCTAATTACGGTATATTATAAGGTATTTTCAATGATACACTGCATATTACGTTATATTATAAGGTATTTTCAATGATAGACTGCAAATATTACATTATATTATAAGGTATTTTCAATGATACACAGCATATTACCATATATTATAAGGTATTTTCAATGATACACTACATATTACGTTATATTATAAGGTATTTTCAATGATACACTGCATATTACGTTATATTATAAGGTATTTTCAATGATAGACAGCAAATATTACGTTATATTATAAGGTATTTTGAATGATACACTGCATATTAGATTATATTATAAGATATTTTCAATGATAGACTGCTTATTACATTACATTATAAGGTATTTTCATTGATACACTGCTATTTACGATATATTATAAGGTATTTTGAACGATACACTGTATATTAGTTTATATTATAAGGTATTTTCAATGATACACTGCATATTGCGTTATATTATAAGGTATTTTCTATGATACACTGCATATTACATTATATTATATGGTATTTTCAATGATACAATGCATATTACGTTATATTATAAGGTATTTTCAATGATACACTGCATATTACATTATATTATATGGTATTTTCAATAATACACTGCATATTACAGTATATTATAACGTATTTTCAATGATAGACTGCATATTACGTTATATTATAAGGTATTTTCAATGATAGACAGCAAATGTTACGTTATATTATAAGGTATTTTGAATGATACACTGCATATTAGATTATATTATAAGATATTGTCAATGATAGACTGCTTATTACATTACATTATAAGGTATTTTCATTGATACACTGCTAATTACGGTATATTATAAGGTATTTTCAATGATACACTGCATATTACGTTATATTGTAAGGTATTTTCAATGATAGACTGCATGTTACGTTATATTATAAGGCATTTTCAATGATAGACTGCAAATATTACGTTATATTATAAGGTATTTTGAATGATACACTGCATATTAGATTATATTATAAGATATTTTCAATGATACACTGCATATTACGTTATATTATAAGGTATTTTCAATGATACACTGCATATTACGTTATATTATAAGGTATTTTCAATGATACACTGCATATTACATTATATTATATGGTATTTTCAATAATACACTGCATATTACTTTATATTATAAGGTATTTTCAATGATACACTGCATATTACGTTATATTATAAGGTATGTTCAATGATACACTGCATATTACATTATATTATAACGTATTTTCAATGATACACTGCATATTCCGTTATATTATAAGGTATTTTCAATGATAGACTGCAAATATTACGTTATATTATAAGGTATTTTGAATGATACACTGCATATTAGATTATATTATAAGATATTTTCAATGATACACTGCATATTACATTATATTATAACGTATTTTCAATGATACACTGCATATTCCGTTATATTATAAGGTATTTTCAATGATACACTGCATATTACATTATATTATATGGTATTTTCAATGATACACTGCAAATTACGTTATATTATAAGGTATTTTCAATGATACACTGCATATTACATTATATTATATGGTATTTTCAATAATACACTGCATATTACGTTATATTATGAAGTATTTTCAATGATAGACTGCATATTACCTTATATTATAAGGTATTTTCAATGATACATTGCATATTACGTTATATTATAACGTATTTTCAATGATACACTGCACATTACGTTATTTTATAAGGTATTTTCAATGATAGAATGCAAATATTACGTTATATTATAAGGTATTTTGAATGATACACTGCATATTAGATTATATTATAAGATATTTTCAATGATAGACTGCATATTACATTACATTATAAGGTATTTTCATTGATACACTGCTAATTACGGTATATTATAAGGTATTTTCAATGATACACTGCATATTACGTTATATTATAAGGTATTTTCAATGATACACTGCATATTACATTATATTATAACGTATTTTCAATGATACACTGCATATTCCGTTATATTATAAGGTATTTTCAATGATAGACTGCATGTTACGTTATACTATAAGGTATTTTCAATGATACACTGCATATTACAATACATTATAAGGTATTTTCAATGATACACAGCATACTACGTTATATTATAAGGTATTTTCAATGATACACTGCATATTACGTTATATTATAAGGTATTTTCAATGATAGACTGCAAATATTACGTTATATTATAAGGTATTTTGAATGATACACTGCATATTAGATTATATTATAAGATATTTTCAATGATACACTGCATATTACGTTATATTATAAGGTATTTGAAATGATAGACAGCAAATATTACGTTATATTATAAGGTATTTTGAATGATACACTGCATATTAGATTATATTATAAGATATTTTCAATGATAGACTGCATATTACATTACATTATAAGGTATTTTCATTGAAACACTGCTAATTACGGTACAGTATAAGGTATTTTCAATGATACACTGCATATTACGTTATATTATAAGGTATTTTCAATGATACACTGCATATTACATTATATTATAACGTATTTTCAATGATACACTGCATATTCCGTTATATTATAAGGTATTTTCAATGATAGACTGCATGTTACGTTATACTATAAGGTATTTTCAATGATACACTGCATATTACAATACATTATAAGGTATTTTCAATGATACACAGCATATTACGTTATATTATAAGGTATTTTCAATGATACACTGCATATTACGTTATATTATAAGGTATTTTCAATGATAGACTGCAAATATTACGTTATATTATAAGGTATTTTGAATGATACACTGCATATTAGATTATATTATAAGATATTTTCAATGATACACTGCATATTACATTATATTATAACGTATTTTCAATGATACACTGCATATTCCGTTATATTATAAGGTATTTTCAATGATAGACTGCATGTTACGTTATACTATAAGGTATTTTCAATGATACACTGCATATTACAATACATTATAAGGTATTTTCAATGATACACAGCATATTACGTTATATTATAAGGTATTTTCAATGATACACTGCATATTACGTTATATTATAAGGTATTTTCAATGATAGACTGCAAATATTACGTTATATTATAAGGTATTTTGAAATATACACTGCATATTAGATTATATTATAAGATATTTTCAATGATACACTGCATATTACGTTATATTATAAGGTATTTGAAATGATAGACAGCAAATATTACGTTATATTATAAGGTATTTTGAATGATACACTGCATATTAGATTATATTATAAGATATTTTCAATGATAGACTGCATATTACATTACATTATAAGGTATTTTCATTGATACACTGCTAATTACGGTATATTATAAGGTATTTTCAATGATACACTGCATATTACGTTATATTATAAGGTATTTTCAATGATACACTGCATATTACATTATATTATAACGTATTTTCAATGATACACTGCATATTACGTTATATTATAACGTATTTTCAATGATACACTGCATATTACGTTATATTATAAGGTATTTTCAATGATAGACTGCATGTTACGTTATACTATAAGGTATTTTCAATGATACACTGCATATTACAATACATTATAAGGTATTTTCAATGATACACAGCATACTACGTTATATTATAAGGTATTTTCAATGATACACTGCATATTACGTTATATTATAAGGTATTTTCAATGATAGACTGCAAATATTACGTTATATTATAAGGTATTTTGAATGATACACTGCATATTAGATTATATTATAAGATATTTTCAATGATACACTGCATATTACGTTATATTATAAGGTATTTTCAATGATACACTGCATATTACGTTATATTATAAGGTATTTTCAATGATACACTGCATATTACATTATATTATATGGTATTTTCAATAATACACTGCATATTACTTTATATTATAAGGTATTTTCAATGATAGACTGCAAATATTACGTTATATTATAAGGTATTTTGAATGATACAATGCATATTAGATTATATTATAAGATATTTTCAATGATACACTGCATATTACGTTATATTATAAGGTATTTTCAATGATACACTGCATATTACGTTATATTATAAGGTATTTTCAATGATACACTGCATATTACATTATATTATAAGGTATTTTCAATGATACACAGCATATTACCATATATTATAAGGTATTTTCAATGATACACTACATATTAGATTATATTATAAGATATTTTCAATGATAGACTGCTTATTACATTACATTATAAGGTATTTTCATTGATACACTGCTATTTACGATATATTATAAGGTATTTTGAACGATACACTGTATATTAGTTTATATTATAAGGTATTTTCAATGATACACTGCATATTGCGTTATATTATAAGGTATTTTCAATGATACACTGCATATTACGTTATATTATAAGGTATTTTCAATGATAGACTGCAAATATTACGTTATATTATAAGGTATTTTGAATGATACACTGCATATTAGATTATATTATAAGATATTTTCAATGATACACTGCATATTACATTATATTATAAAGTATTTTCAATGATACACTGCATATTTCGTTATATTATAAGGTATTTTCAATGATAGACTGCATGTTACGTTATACTATAAGGTATTTTCAATGATACACTGCATATTACAATACATTATAAGGTATTTTCAATGATACACAGCATATTACGTTATATTATAAGGTATTTTCAATGATACACTGCATATTACGTTATATTATAAGGTATTTTCAATGATAGACTGCAAATATTACGTTATATTATAAGGTATTTTGAATTATACACTGCATATTAGATTATATTATAAGATATTTTCAATGATACACTGCATATTACGTTATATTATAAGGTATTTGAAATGATAGACAGCAAATATTACGTTATATTATAAGGTATTTTGAATGATACACTGCATATTAGATTATATTATAAGATATTTTCAATGATAGACTGCATATTACATTACATTATAAGGTATTTTCATTGATACACTGCTAATTACGGTATATTATAAGGTATTTTCAATGATACACTGCATATTACGTTATATTATAAGGTATTTTCAATGATACACTGCATATTACATTATATTATAACGTATTTTCAATGATACACTGCATATTACATTATATTATAACGTATTTTCAATGATACACTGCATATTACGTTATATTATAAGGTATTTTCAATGATAGACTGCATATTACGTTATACTATAAGGTATTTTCAATGATACACTGCATATTACAATACATTATAAGGTATTTTCAATGATACACAGCATACTACGTTATATTATAAGGTATTTTCAATGATACACTGCATATTACGTTATATTATAAGGTATTTTCAATGATAGACTGCAAATATTACGTTATATTATAAGGTATTTTGAATGATACACTGCATATTAGATTATATTATAAGATATTTTCAATGATACACTGCATATTACGTTATATTATAAGGTATTTTCAATGATACACTGCATATTACGTTATATTATAAGGTATTTTCAATGATACACTGCATATTACATTATATTATATGGTATTTTCAATAATACACTGCATATTACTTTATATTATAAGGTATTTTCAATGATAGACTGCAAATATTACGTTATATTATAAGGTATTTTGAATGATACAATGCATATTAGATTATATTATAAGATATTTTCAATGATACACTGCATATTACGTTATATTATAAGGTATTTTCAATGATACACTGCATATTACGTTATATTATAAGGTATTTTCAATGATACACTGCATATTACATTATATTATAAGGTATTTTCAATGATACACAGCATATTACCATATATTATAAGGTATTTTCAATGATACACTACATATTAGATTATATTATAAGATATTTTCAATGATAGACTGCTTATTACATTACATTATAAGGTATTTTCATTGATACACTGCTATTTACGATATATTATAAGGTATTTTGAACGATACACTGTATATTAGTTTATATTATAAGGTATTTTCAATGATACACTGCATATTGCGTTATATTATAAGGTATTTTCTATGATACACTGCATATTACATTATATTATATGGTATTTTCAATGATACAATGCATATTACGTTATATTATAAGGTATTTTCAATGATACACTGCATATTACAATACATTATAAGGTATTTTCAATGATACACAGCATACTACGTTATATTATAAGGTATTTTCAATGATAGACTGCAAATATTACGTTATATTATAAGGTATTTTGAATGATACACTGCATAATAGATTATATTATAAGATATTTTCAATGATACACTGCGTATTACGTTATATTATAAGGTATTTTCAATGATAGACTGCATGTTACGTTATACTATAAGGTATTTTCAATGATACACTGCATATTACGTTATATTATAAGGTATTTTCAATGATACACTGCATATTACGTTATATTATAAGGTATTTTCAATGATAGACTGCAAATATTACATTATATTATAAGGTATTTTCAATGATACACAGCATATTACCATATATTATAAGGTATTTTCAATGATACACTACATATTACGTTATATTATAAGGTATTTTCAATGATACACTGCATGTTACGTTATATTATAAGGTATTTTCAATGATACACTGCATATTACGATATATTGTAAGGTATTTTCAATGATACACTGCATATTACATTATATTATATGGTATTTTCAATGATACACTGCAAATTACGTTATATTATAAGGTATTTTCAATGATACACTGCATATTACATTATATTATATGGTATTTTCAATAATACACTGCATATTACGTTATATTATGAAGTATTTTCAATGATAGACTGCATATTACCTTATATTATAAGGTATTTTCAATGATACATTGCATATTACGTTATATTACATGGTATTTTCAATAATACACTGCATATTACGTTATATTATAAAGTATTTTCAATGATAGACTGCATATTACCTTATATTATAAGGTATTTTCAATGATACATTGCATATTACGTTATATTATAACGTATTTTCAATGATACACTGCACATTACGTTATTTTATAAGGTATTTTCAATGATAGAATGCAAATATTACGTTATATTATAAGATATTTTGAATGATACACTGCATATTGCGTTATACTATAAGATATTTTGAATGATACACTGCATATTGCGTTATATTATAAGGTATTTTCAATGATAGACTGCATATTACGTTATATCATAAGGTATTTTCAACGATACACTGCATATTACGTTATATTATAAGGCATTTTCAATGATAGACTGCAAATATTACGTTATATTATAAGGTATTTTGAATGATACACTGCATATTAGATTATATTATAAGATATTTTCAATGATACACTGCATATTACGTTATATTATAAGGTATTTTCAATGAGAGACTGCATGTTACGTTATACTATAAGGTATTTTCAATGATACACTGCATATTACAATACATTATAAGGTATTTTCAATGATACACAGCATACTACGTCATATTATAAGGTATTTTCAATGATACACTGCATATTACGTTATATGACGAGGTATTTTCAATGATACACTGCATATTACGTTATATTATAAGGTATTTTCGCTTATAGACTGCATGTTACGTTATATTATAAGGTATTTTCAATGATACACAGCATATTACCATATATTATAAGGTATTTTCAATGATACACTGCATATTACGTTATATTATAAGGTATTTTCAATGATACACTGCATACTACATTATATTATATGGTATTTTCAATAATACACTGCATATTAAGTTATATTATAAAGTATTTTCAATGATAGACTGCATATTACCTTATATTATAAGGTATTTTCATTGATACATTGCAAATATTACGTTATATTATAAGGTATTTTGAATGATACACTGCATATTAGATTATATTATAAGATATTTTCAATGATACACTGCATATTACGTTATATTATAAGAGATTTTCAATGATACACTTCATATTACGTTATATTATAAGGTATTTTCAATGATACACTGCATATTACGTTATATTATAAGGTATTTTCAATGATACACTGCATATTACATTATGTTATATGGTATTTTCAATAATACACTGCATATTACGGTATATTATAACGTATTTTCAATGATAGACTGCATATTACGTTATATTATAAGGTATTTTAAATGATAGACAGCAAATATTACGTTATATTATAAGGTATTTTGAATGATACACTGCATATTAGATTATATTATAAGATATTTTCAATGATAGACTGCATATTACATTACATTATAAGGTATTTTCATTGATACACTGCTAATTACGGTATATTATAAGGTATTTTCAATGATACACTGCATATTACGTTATATTATAAGGTATTTTCAATGATACACTGCATATTACATTATATTATAACGTATTTTCAATGATACACTGCATATTCCGTTATATTATAAGGTATTTTCAATGATAGACTGCATGTTACGTTATACTATAAGGTATTTTCAATGATACACTGCATATTACAATACATTATAAGGTATTTTCAATGATACACAGCATACTACGTTATATTATAAGGTATTTTCAATGATACACTGCATATTACGTTATATTATAAGGTATTTTCAATGATAGACTGCAAATATTACGTTATATTATAAGGTATTTTGAATGATACACTGCATATTAGATTATATTATAAGATATTTTCAATGATACACTGCATATTACGTTATATTATAAGAGATTTTCAATGATACACTTCATATTACGTTATATTATAAGGTATTTTCAATGATACACTGCATATTACGTTATATTATAAGGTATTTTCAATGATACACTGCATATTACATTATGTTATATGGTATTTTCAATAATACACTGCATATTACGGTATATTATAACGTATTTTCAATGATAGACTGCATATTACGTTATATTATAAGGTATTTTAAATGATAGACAGCAAATATTACGTTATATTATAAGGTATTTT
The DNA here is from genome assembly GCA_916610255.1 of Lasioglossum lativentre. Classification (NCBI taxonomy): domain Eukaryota; kingdom Metazoa; phylum Arthropoda; class Insecta; order Hymenoptera; family Halictidae; genus Lasioglossum; species Lasioglossum lativentre. The sequence continues at coordinate 67,179 of CAKAJI010000415.1, forward strand.
GAATGATACACTGCATATTAGATTATATTATAAGATATTTTCAATGATAGACTGCATATTACATTACATTATAAGGTATTTTCATTGATACACTGCTAATTACGGTATATTATAAGGTATTTTCAATGATACACTGCATATTACGTTATATTATAAGGTATTTTCAATGATACACTGCATATTACATTATATTATAACGTATTTTCAATGATACACTGCATATTACATTATATTATAACGTATTTTCAATGATACACTGCATATTACGTTATATTATAAGGTATTTTCAATGATAGACTGCATGTTACGTTATACTATAAGGTATTTTCAATGATACACTGCATATTACAATACATTATAAGGTATTTTCAATGATACACAGCATACTACGTTATATTATAAGGTATTTTCAATGATACACTGCATATTACGTTATATTATAAGGTATTTTCAATGATAGACTGCAAATATTACGTTATATTATAAGGTATTTTGAATGATACACTGCATATTAGATTATATTATAAGATATTTTCAATGATACACTGCATATTACGTTATATTATAAGGTATTTTCAATGATACACTGCATATTACGTTATATTATAAGGTATTTTCAATGATACACTGCATATTACATTATATTATATGGTATTTTCAATAATACACTGCATATTACTTTATTTTATAAGGTATTTTCAATGATAGACTGCAAATATTACGTTATATTATAAGGTATTTTGAATGATACAATGCATATTAGATTATATTATAAGATATTTTCAATGATACACTGCATATTACGTTATATTATAAGGTATTTTCAATGATACACTGCATATTACGTTATATTATAAGGTATTTTCAATGATACACTGCATATTACATTATATTATAAGGTATTTTCAATGATACACAGCATATTACCATATATTATAAGGTATTTTCAATGATACACTACATATTACGTTATATTATAAGGTATTTTCAATGATACACTGCATATTACATTATATTATATGGTATTTTCAATAATACACTGCATATTACGTTATATTATAAGGTATTTTCAATGATAGACTGCAAATATTACATTATATTATAAGGTATTTTGAATGATACAATGCATATTAGATTATATTATAAGATATTTTCAATGATAGACTGCATATTACGTTATATTATAACGTATTTTCAATGATACACTGCATATTACATTATATTATAACGTATTTTCAATGATACACTGCATATTACATTATATTATAAGATATTTTCAATGATAGACTGCATATTACATTACATTATAAGGTATTTTCATTGATACACTGCTAATTACGGTATATTATAAGGTATTTTCAATGATACACTGCATATTACGTTATATTATAAGGTATTTTCAATGATACACTGCATATTACATTATATTATAACGTATTTTCAATGATACACTGCATATTCCGTTATATTATAAGGTATTTTCAATGATAGACTGCATGTTACGTTATACTATAAGGTATTTTCAATGATACACTGCATATTACAATACATTATAAGGTATTTTCAATGATACACAGCATACTACGTTATATTATAAGGTATTTTCAATGATACACTGCATATTACGTTATATTATAAGGTATTTTCAATGATAGACTGCAAATATTACGTTATATTATAAGGTATTTTGAAATATACACTGCATATTAGATTATATTATAAGATATTTTCAATGATACACTGCATATTACGTTATATTATAAGGTATTTGAAATGATAGACAGCAAATATTACGTTATATTATAAGGTATTTTGAATGATACACTGCATATTAGATTATATTATAAGATATTTTCAATGATAGACTGCATATTACATTACATTATAAGGTATTTTCATTGAAACACTGCTAATTACGGTATATTATAAGGTATTTTCAATGATACACTGCATATTACGTTATATTATAAGGTATTTTCAATGATACACTGCATATTACATTATATTATAACGTATTTTCAATGATACACTGCATATTCCGTTATATTATAAGGTATTTTCAATGATAGACTGCATGTTACGTTATACTATAAGGTATTTTCAATGATACACTGCATATTACAATACATTATAAGGTATTTTCAATGATACACAGCATACTACGTTATATTATAAGGTATTTTCAATGATACACTGCATATTACGTTATATTATAAGGTATTTTCAATGATAGACTGCAAATATTACGTTATATTATAAGGTATTTTGAATGATACACTGCATATTAGATTATATTATAAGATATTTTCAATGATACACTGCATATTACGTTATATTATAACGTATTTTCAATGATACACTGCATATTACATTATATTATAACGTATTTTCAATGATACACTGCATATTACATTACATTATAAGGTATTTTCATTGATACACTGCTAATTACGTTATATTATAAGGTATTTTCAATGATACACTGCATATTACGTTATATTATAAGGTATTTTCAATGATAAACTGCATATTACGTTATATTATAAGGTATTTTGAATGATACACTGCATATTAGATTATATTATAAGATATTTTCAATGATACACTGCATATTACATTATATTATATGGTATTTTCAATAATACACTGCATATTACGTTATATTATAAAGTATTTTCAATGATAGACTGCATATTACCTTATATTATAAGGTATTTTCAATGATACATTGCATATTACGTTATATTATATGGTATTTTCAATAATACACTGCATATTACGTTATATTATAAAGTATTTTCAATGATAGACTGCATATTACCTTATATTATAAGGTATTTTCAATGATACATTGCATATTACGTTATATTATAACGTATTTTCAATGATACACTGCACATTACGTTATATTATAAGGTATTTTCAATGATAGAATGCAAATATTACGTTATATTATAAGATATTTTGAATGATACACTGCATATTGCGTTATATTATAAGATATTTTGAATGATACACTGCATATTGCGTTATATTATAAGGTATTTTCAATGATAGACTGCATATTACGTTATATCATAAGGTATTTTCAACGATACACTGCATATTACGTTATATTATAAGGCATTTTTCAATGATAGACTGCAAATATTACGTTATATTATAAGGTATTTTGAATGATACACTGCATATTAGATTATATTATAAGATATTTTCAATGATACACTGCATATTACGTTTATATTATAAGGTATTTTCAATGAGAGACTGCATGTTACGTTATACTATAAGGTATTTTCAATGATACACTGCATATTACAATACATTATAAGGTATTTTCAATGATACACAGCATACTACGTCATATTATAAGGTATTTTCAATGATACACTGCATATTACGTTATATGATGAGGTATTTTCAATGATACACTGCATATTACGTTATATGACGAGGTATTTTCAATGATACACTGCATATTACGTTATATTATAAGGTATTTTCGCTTATAGACTGCATGTTACGTTATATTATAAGGTAGTTTCAATGATACACAGCATATTACCATATATTATAAGGTATTTTCAATGATACACTGCATATTACGTTATATTATAAGGTATTTTCAATGATACACTGCATACTACATTATATTATATGGTATTTTCAATAATACACTGCATATTAAGTTATATTATAAAGTATTTTCAATGATAGACTGCATATTACCTTATATCATAAGGTATTTTCAATGATACATTGCAAATATTACGTTATATTATAAGGTATTTTGAATGATACACTGCATATTAGATTATATTATAAGATATTTTCAATGATACACTGCATATTACATTATATTATAACGTATTTTCAATGGTACACTGCATATTCCGTTATATTATAAGGTATTTTCAATGATACACTGCATATTACATTATATTATATGGTATTTTCAATAATACACTGCATATTACTTTATATTATAAGGTATTTTCAATGATAGACTGCAAATATTACGTTATATTATAAGGTATTTTGAATGATACAATGCATATTAGATTATATTATAAGATATTTTCAATGATACACTGCATATTACGTTATATTATAAGGTATTTTCAATGATACACTGCATATTACGTTATATTATAAGGTATTTTCAATGATACACTGCATATTACATTATATTATAAGGTATTTTCAATGATACACAGCATATTACCATATATTATAAGGTATTTTCAATGATACACTGCATATTACGTTATATTATAAGGTATTTTCAATGATACACTGCATATTACATTATATTATATGGTATTTTCAATAATACACTGCATATTACGTTATATTATAAGGTATTTTCAATGATAGACTGCAAATATTACGTTATATTATAAGGTATTTTGAATGATACAATGCATATTAGATTATATTATAAGATATTTTCAATGATAGACTGCATATTACGTTATATTATAACGTATTTTCAATGATACACTGCATATTACATTATATTATAACGTATTTTCAATGATACACTGCATATTACATTATATTATAAGATATTTTCAATGATAGACTGCATATTACATTACATTATAAGGTATTTTCATTGATACACTGCTAATTACGGTATATTATAAGGTATTTTCAATGATACACTGCATATTCCGTTATATTATAAGGTATTTTCAATGATAGACTGCATGTTACGTTATACTATAAGGTATTTTCAATGATACACTGCATATTACAATACATTATAAGGTATTTTCAATGATACACAGCATACTACGTTATATTATAAGGTATTTTCAATGATACACTGCATATTACGTTATATTATAAGGTATTTGAAATGATAGACAGCAAATATTACGTTATATTATAAGGTATTTTGAATGATACACTGCATATTAGATT
>CAKAJI010000416.1:0-72408 GCA_916610255.1 Lasioglossum lativentre
CAAATGTGCGGACGTAACCGCAAATGTGCGGACCTAACCGCAAATGTGCGTACCTAACAGCAAATGTGCGGATCTAACGGCAAATGTGCGGACCTAACCGCAAATGTGCGGACGTAACCGCAAATTTGCGGACGTAACCGCAAATGTGCGGACCTAACCGTAAATGTGCGTACCTAACCGCAAATGTGCGGATCTAACCGCAAATGTGCGGACGTAACCGCAAATGTGCGGGCCTAACCGCAAATGTGCGGACGTAACCGCAAATGTGCGGACGTAACCGCAAATGTGCGGACTTAACCGCAAATGTGCGTACCTAACCGCAAATGTGCGGATCTAACCGCAAATGTGCGGACCTAACCGCAAATGTGCGGACCTAACCACAAATGTGCGGACGTAACCGCAAATGTGCGGACTTAACCGCAAATGTGCAGACCTAACCGAAAATGTGCGGACTTAACCGCAAATGTGCGGACGTAACCGCAAATGTGCGGACCTAACCGCAAATGTGCGGACGTAACCGCAAATGTGCGGACGTAACCGCAAATGTGCGGACCTAACCGCAAATGTGCGTACCTAACCGCAAATGTGCGGACCTAACCGCAAATGTGCGGACCTAACCGCAAATGTGCGGACCTAACCGCAAATGTGCGGACGTAACCGCAAATGTGCGGACTTAACCGCAAATGTGCGGACGTAACCGCAAATGTGCGGACGTAACCGCAAATGTGCGGACGTAACCGCAAATGTGCGGACGTAACCGCAAATGTGCGGACCTAACTGCAAATGTGCGTACCTTACCGCAAATGTGCGGACGTAACCGCAAACGTGCGGACCTAACCGCAAATGTGCGGACCTAACCGCAAATGTGCGGACGAAACCGCAAATGTGCGGACGTAACCGCAAATGTGCGGACCTAACCGCAAATGTGCGTACCTTACCGCAAATGTGCGGACGTAACCGCAAATGTGCGGACCTAACCTCAAATGTGCGGACGTAACCGCAAATGTGCGGACGTAACCGCAAATGTGCGGACGTAACCGCAAATGTGCGGACTTAACCGCAAATGTGCGGACGTAACCGCAAATGTGCGGACGTAACCGCAAATGTGCGGACCTAACCGCAAATGTGCGGACCTAACCGCAAATGTGCGGACCTAACCGCAAATGTGCGGACCTAACCGCAAATGTGCGGACCTAACCGCAAATGTGCGTACCTAACAGCAAATGTGCGGATCTAACGGCAAATGTGCGGACCTAACCGCAAATGTGCGGACGTAACCGCAAATTTGCGGACGTAACCGCAAATGTGCGGACCTAACCGTAAATGTGCGTACCTAACCGCAAATGTGCGGATCTAACCGCAAATGTGCGGACGTAACCGCAAATGTGCGGACCTAACCGCAAATGTGCGGACGTAACCGCAAATGTGCGGACGTAACCGCAAATGTGCGGACTTAACCGCAAATGTGCGTACCTAACCGCAAATGTGCGGATCTAACCGCAAATGTGCGGACCTAACCGCAAATGTGCGGACCTAACCGCAAATGTGCGGACGTAACCGCAAATGTGCGGACGTAACCGCAAATGTGCGGACCTAACTGCAAATGTGCGTACCTTACCGCAAATGTGCGGACGTAACCGCAAATGTGCGGACTTAACCGCAAATGTGCGGACGTAACCGCAAATGTGCGGACGTAACCGCAAATGTGCGGACCTAACCGCAAATGTGCGGACGTAACCGCAAATGTGCGGACCTAACCGCAAATGTGCGGACGTAACCGCAAATGTGCGGACTTAACCGCAAATGTGCGGACCTAACCGCAAATGTGCGGATCTAACCGCAAATGTGCGGACGTAACCGCAAATGTGCGGACCTAACCGCAAATGTGCGGACGTAACCGCAAATGTGCGGACTTAACCGCAAATGTGCGGACGTAACCGCAAATGTGCGGACGTAACCGAAAATGTGCGGACTTAACTGCAAATGTGCGGACGTAACCGCAAATGTGCGGACTTAACCGCAAATGTGCGGACTTAACCGCAAATGTGCGGACGTAACCGCAAATGTACGGACCTAACCTCAAATGTGCGGACGTAACCGCAAATGTGCGGACGTAACCGCAAATGTGCGGACGTAACCGCAAATGTGCGGACTTAACCGCAAATGTGCGGACGTAACCGCAAATGTGCGGACGTAACCGCAAATGTGCGGACCTAACCGCAAATGTGCGGACCTAACCGCAAATGTGCGGACCTAACCGCAAATGTGCGGACCTAACCGCAAATGTGCGTACCTAACAGCAAATGTGCGGATCTAACGGCAAATGTGCGGACCTAACCGCAAATGTGCGGACGTAACCGCAAATTTGCGGACGTAACCGCAAATGTGCGGACCTAACCGTAAATGTGCGTACCTAACCGCAAATGTGCGGATCTAACCGCAAATGTGCGGACCTAACCGCAAATGTGCGGACCTAACCGCAAATGTGCGGACGTAACCGCAAATGTGCGGACGTAACCGCAAATGTGCGGACCTAACCGCAAATGTGCGTACCTTACCGCAAATGTGCGGACGTAACCGCAAATGTGCGGACGTAACCGCAAATGTGCGGACTTAACCGCAAATGTGCGGACCTAACCGCAAATGTGCGTACCTAACCACAAATGTGCGGACGTAACCGCAAATGTGCGGACTTAACCGCAAATGTGCAGACCTAACCGAAAATGTGCGGACTTAACCGCAAATGTGCGGACGTAACCGCAAATGTGCGGACCTAACCGCAAATGTGCGGACGTAACCGCAAATGTGCGGACGTAACCGCAAATGTGCGGACCTAACCGCAAATGTGCGTACCTAACCGCAAATGTGCGGACCTAACCGCAAATGTGCGGACCTAACCGCAAATGTGCGGACCTAACCGCAAATGTGCGGACGTAACCGCAAATGTGCGGACTTAACCGCAAATGTGCGGACGTAACCGCAAATGTGCGGACGTAACCGCAAATGTGCGGACTTAACCGCAAATGTGCGTACCTAACCGCAAATGTGCGGACCTAACCGCAAATCTGCGGACGTAACCGCAAATGTGCGGACTTAACCGCAAATGTGCAGACCTAACCGAAAATGTGCGGACTTAACCGCAAATGTGCGGACGTAACCGCAAATGTGCGGACCTAACCGCAAATGTGCGGACGTAACCGCAAATGTGCGGACGTAACCGCAAATGTGCGGACCTAACCGCAAATGTGCGTACCTAACCGCAAATGTGCGGACCTAACCGCAAATGTGCGGACCTAACCGCAAATGTGCGGACCTAACCGCAAATGTGCGGACGTAACCGCAAATGTGCGGACTTAACCGCAAATGTGCGGACGTAACCGCAAATGTGCGGACGTAACCGCAAATGTGCGGACTTAACCGCAAATGTGCGTACCTAACCGCAAATGTGCGGATCTAACCGCAAATGTGCGGACCTAACCGCAAATGTGCGGACCTAACCGCAAATGTGCGGACGTAACCGCAAATGTGCGGACTTAACCGCAAATGTGCAGACCTAACCGAAAATGTGCGGACTTAACCGCAAATGTGCGGACGTAACCGCAAATGTGCGGACCTAACCGCAAATGTGCGGACGTAACCGCAAATGTGCGGACGTAACCGCAAATGTGCGGACCTAACCGCAAATGTGCGTACCTAACCGCAAATGTGCGGACCTAACCGCAAACGTGCGGACCTAACCGCAAATGTGCGGACCTAACCGCAAATGTGCGGACGTAACCGCAAATGTGCGGACTTAACCGCAAATGTGCGGACGTAACCGCAAATGTGCGGACGTAACCGCAAATGTGCGGACTTAACCGCAAATGTGCGTACCTAACCGCAAATGTGCGGATCTAACCGCAAATGTGCGGACCTAACCGCAAATGTGCGGACCTAACCGCAAATCTGCGGACGTAACCGCAAATGTGCGGACGTAACCGCAAATGTGCGGACCTAACTGCAAATGTGCGGACCTTACCGCAAATGTGCGGACGTAACCGCAAATGTGCGGACCTAACCGCAAATGTGCGGACCTAACCGCAAATGTGCGGACGAAACCGCAAATGTGCGGACGTAACCGCAAATGTGCGGACCTAACCGCAAATGTGTGTACCTTACCGCAAATGTGCGGACGTAACCGCAAATGTGCGGACCTAACCTCAAATGTGCGGACGTAACCGCAAATGTGCGGACGTAACCGCAAATGTGCGGACGTAACCGCAAATGTGCGGACTTAACCGCAAATGTGCGGACGTAACCGCAAATGTGCGGACGTAACCGCAAATGTGCGGACCTAACCGCAAATGTGCGGACCTAACCGCAAATGTGCGGACCTAACCGCAAATGTGCGGACCTAACCGCAAATGTGCGGACCTAACCGCAAATGTGCGTACCTAACAGCAAATGTGCGGATCTAACGGCAAATGTGCGGACCTAACCGCAAATGTGCGGACGTAACCGCAAATTTGCGGACGTAACCGCAAATGTGCGGACCTAACCGTAAATGTGCGTACCTAACCGCAAATGTGCGGATCTAACCGCAAATGTGCGGACGTAACCGCAAATGTGCGGACCTAACCGCAAATGTGCGGACGTAACCGCAAATGTGCGGACGTAACCGCAAATGTGCGGACTTAACCGCAAATGTGCGTACCTAACCGCAAATGTGCGGATCTAACCGCAAATGTGCGGACCTAACCGCAAATGTGCGGACCTAACCGCAAATCTGCGGACGTAACCGCAAATGTGCGGACGTAACCGCAAATGTGCGGACCTAACTGCAAATGTGCGTACCTTACCGCAAATGTGCGGACGTAACCGCAAATGTGCGGACTTAACCGCAAATGTGCGGACGTAACCGCAAATGTGCGGACGTAACCGCAAATGTGCGGACCTAACCGCAAATGTGCGGACGTAACCGCAAACGTGCGGACCTAACCGCAAATGTGCGGACCTAACCGCAAATGTGCGGACGAAACCGCAAATGTGCGGACGTAACCGCAAATGTGCGGACCTAACCGCAAATGTGCGTACCTTACCGCAAATGTGCGGACGTAACCGCAAATGTGCGGACCTAACCTCAAATGTGCGGACGTAACCGCAAATGTGCGGACGTAACCGCAAATGTGCGGACGTAACCGCAAATGTGCGGACTTAACCGCAAATGTGCGGACGTAACCGCAAATGTGCGGACGTAACCGGAAATGTGCGGACCTAACCGCAAATGTGCGGACCTAACCGCAAATGTGCGGACCTAACCGCAAATGTGCGGACCTAACGGCAAATGTGCGGACCTAACCGCAAATGTGCGTACCTAACAGCAAATGTGCGGATCTAACGGCAAAGGTGCGGACCTAACCGCAAATGTGCGGACGTAACCGCAAATTTGCGGACGTAACCGCAAATGTGCGGACCTAACCGTAAATGTGCGTACCTAACCGCAAATGTGCGGATCTAACCGCAAATGTGCGGACGTAACCGCAAATGTGCGGGCCTAACCGCAAATGTGCGGACGTAACCGCAAATGTGCGGACGTAACCGCAAATGTGCGGACCTAACCGCAAATGTGCGTACCTAACCGCAAATGTGCGGACGTAACCGCAAATGTGCGGACGTAACCGCAAATGTGCGGACTTAACCGCAAATGTGCGGACCTAACCGCAAATGTGCGTACCTAACCACAAATGTGCGGACGTAACCGCAAATGTGCGGACTTAACCGCAAATGTGCAGACCTAACCGAAAATGTGCGGACTTAACCGCAAATGTGCGGACGTAACCGCAAATGTGCGGACTTAACCGCAAATGTGCGTACCTAACCGCAAATGTGCGGATCTAACCGCAAATGTGCGGACCTAACCGCAAATGTGCGGACCTAACCGCAAATCTGCGGACGTAACCGCAAATGTGCGGACGTAACCGCAAATGTGCGGACCTAACTGCAAATGTGCAGACCTAACCGAAAATGTGCGGACTTAACCGCAAATGTGCGGACGTAACCGCAAATGTGCGGACCTAACCGCAAATGTGCGGACGTAACCGCAAATGTGCGGACGTAACCGCAAATGTGCGGACCTAACCGCAAATGTGCGTACCTAACCGCAAATGTGCGGACCTAACCGCAAATGTGCGGACGTAACCGCAAATGTGCGGACCTAACCTCAAATGTGCGGACGTAACCGCAAATGTGCGGACGTAACCGCAAATGTGCGGACGTAACCGCAAATGTGCGGACTTAACCGCAAATGTGCGGACGTAACCGCAAATGTGCGGACGTAACCGCAAATGTGCGGACCTAACCGCAAATGTGCGGACCTAACCGCAAATGTGCGGACCTAACCGCAAATGTGCGGACCTAACCGCAAATGTGCGGACCTAACCGCAAATGTGCGTACCTAACAGCAAATGTGCGGATCTAACGGCAAATGTGCGGACCTAACCGCAAATGTGCGGACGTAACCGCAAATTTGCGGACGTAACCGCAAATGTGCGGACCTAACCGTAAATGTGCGTACCTAACCGCAAATGTGCGGATCTAACCGCAAATGTGCGGACGTAACCGCAAATGTGCGGGCCTAACCGCAAATGTGCGGACGTAACCGCAAATGTGCGGACGTAACCGCAAATGTGCGGACTTAACCGCAAATGTGCGGACGTAACCGCAAATGTGCGGACCTAACCGCAAATGTGCGGACGTAACCGCAAATGTGCGGACCTAACCGCAAATGTGCGGACGTAACCGCAAATGTGCGGACTTAACCGCAAATGTGCGGACCTAACCGCAAATGTGCGGATCTAACCGCAAATGTGCGGACGTAACCGCAAATGTGCGGACCTAACCGCAAATGTGCGGACGTAACCGCAAATGTGCGGACTTAACCGCAAATGTGCGGACGTAACCGCAAATGTGCGGACGTAACCGAAAATGTGCGGACTTAACTGCAAATGTGCGGACGTAACCGCAAATGTGCGGACTTAACCGCAAATGTGCGGACTTAACCGCAAATGTGCGGACGTAACCGCAAATGTACGGACCTAACCTCAAATGTGCGGACGTAACCGCAAATGTGCGGACGTAACCGCAAATGTGCGGACGTAACCGCAAATGTGCGGACTTAACCGCAAATGTGCGGACGTAACCGCAAATGTGCGGACGTAACCGCAAATGTGCGGACCTAACCGCAAATGTGCGGACCTAACCGCAAATGTGCGGACCTAACCGCAAATGTGCGGACCTAACCGCAAATGTGCGGACCTAACCGCAAATGTGCGTACCTAACAGCAAATGTGCGGATCTAACGGCAAATGTGCGGACCTAACCGCAAATGTGCGGACGTAACCGCAAATTTGCGGACGTAACCGCAAATGTGCGGACCTAACCGTAAATGTGCGTACCTAACCGCAAATGTGCGGATCTAACCGCAAATGTGCGGACCTAACCGCAAATGTGCGGACCTAACCGCAAATGTGCGGACGTAACCGCAAATGTGCGGACGTAACCGCAAATGTGCGGACCTAACCGCAAATGTGCGTACCTTACCGCAAATGTGCGGACGTAACCGCAAATGTGCGGACGTAACCGCAAATGTGCGGACTTAACCGCAAATGTGCGGACCTAACCGCAAATGTGCGTACCTAACCACAAATGTGCGGACGTAACCGCAAATGTGCGGACCTAACCGAAAATGTGCGGACTTAACCGCAAATGTGCGGACGTAACCGCAAATGTGCGGACCTAACCGCAAATGTGCGGACGTAACCGCAAATGTGCGGACGTAACCGCAAATGTGCGGACCTAACCGCAAATGTGCGTACCTAACCGCAAATGTGCGGACCTAACCGCAAATGTGCGGACCTAACCGCAAATGTGCGGACCTAACCGCAAATGTGCGGACGTAACCGCAAATGTGCGGACTTAACCGCAAATGTGCGGACGTAACCGCAAATGTGCGGACGTAACCGCAAATGTGCGGACTTAACCGCAAATGTGCGTACCTAACCGCAAATGTGCGGATCTAACCGCAAATGTGCGGACCTAACCGCAAATGTGCGGACCTAACCGCAAATCTGCGGACGTAACCGCAAATGTGCGGACTTAACCGCAAATGTGCAGACCTAACCGAAAATGTGCGGACTTAACCGCAAATGTGCGGACGTAACCGCAAATGTGCGGACCTAACCGCAAATGTGCGGACGTAACCGCAAATGTGCGGACGTAACCGCAAATGTGCGGACCTAACCGCAAATGTGCGTACCTAACCGCAAATGTGCGGACCTAACCGCAAATGTGCGGACCTAACCGCAAATGTGCGGACCTAACCGCAAATGTGCGGACGTAACCGCAAATGTGCGGACTTAACCGCAAATGTGCGGACGTAACCGCAAATGTGCGGACGTAACCGCAAATGTGCGGACGTAACCGCAAATGTGCGGACCTAACCGCAAATGTGCGGACGTAACCGCAAATGTGCGGACGTAACCGCAAATGTGCGGACCTAACCGCAAATGTGCGTACCTAACCGCAAATGTGCGGACCTAACCGCAAATGTGCGGACCTAACCGCAAATGTGCGGACCTAACCGCAAATGTGCGGACGTAACCGCAAATGTGCGGACTTAACCGCAAATGTGCGGACGTAACCGCAAATGTGCGGACGTAACCGCAAATGTGCGGACTTAACCGCAAATGTGCGTACCTAACCGCAAATGTGCGGATCTAACCGCAAATGTGCGGACCTAACCGCAAATGTGCGGACCTAACCGCAAATCTGCGGACGTAACCGCAAATGTGCGGACGTAACCGCAAATGTGCGGACCTAACTGCAAATGTGCGTACCTTACCGCAAATGTGCGGACGTAACCGCAAACGTGCGGACCTAACCGCAAATGTGCGGACCTAACCGCAAATGTGCGGACGAAACCGCAAATGTGCGGACGTAACCGCAAATGTGCGGACCTAACCGCAAATGTGTGTACCTTACCGCAAATGTGCGGACGTAACCGCAAATGTGCGGACCTAACCGCAAATGTGCGGACGTAACCGCAAATGTGCGGACGTAACCGCAAATGTGCGGACGTAACCGCAAATGTGCGGACTTAACCGCAAATGTGCGGACGTAACCGCAAATGTGCGGACGTAACCGCAAATGTGCGGACCTAACCGCAAATGTGCGGACCTAACCGCAAATGTGCGGACCTAACCGCAAATGTGCGGACCTAACCGCAAATGTGCGGACCTAACCGCAAATGTGCGTACCTAACAGCAAATGTGCGGATCTAACGGCAAATGTGCGGACCTAACCGCAAATGTGCGGACGTAACCGCAAATTTGCGGACGTAACCGCAAATGTGCGGACCTAACCGTAAATGTGCGTACCTAACCGCAAATGTGCGGATCTAACCGCAAATGTGCGGACGTAACCGCAAATGTGCGGGCCTAACCGCAAATGTGCGGACGTAACCGCAAATGTGCGGACGTAACCGCAAATGTGCGGACTTAACCGCAAATGTGCGTACCTAACCGCAAATGTGCGGATCTAACCGCAAATGTGCGGACCTAACCGCAAATGTGCGGACCTAACCGCAAATGTGCGGACGTAACCGCAAATGTGCGGACGTAACCGCAAATGTGCGGACCTAACTGCAAATGTGCGTACCTAACCGCAAATGTGCGGACGTAACCGCAAATGTGCGGACTTAACCGCAAATGTGCGGACGTAACCGCAAATGTGCGGACGTAACCGCAAATGTGCGGACCTAACCGCAAATGTGCGGACGTAACCGCAAATGTGCGGACCTAACCGCAAATGTGCGGACGTAACCGCAAATGTGCGGACTTAACCGCAAATGTGCGGACCTAACCGCAAATGTGCGGATCTAACCGCAAATGTGCGGACGTAACCGCAAATGTGCGGACCTAACCGCAAATGTGCGGACGTAACCGCAAATGTGCGGACTTAACCGCAAATGTGCGGACGTAACCGCAAATGTGCGGACGTAACCGAAAATGTGCGGACTTAACTGCAAATGTGCGGACGTAACCGCAAATGTGCGGACTTAACCGCAAATGTGCGGACTTAACCGCAAATGTGCGGACGTAACCGCAAATGTGCGGACCTAACCTCAAATGTGCGGACGTAACCGCAAATGTGCGGACGTAACCGCAAATGTGCGGACGTAACCGCAAATGTGCGGACTTAACCGCAAATGTGCGGACGTAACCGCAAATGTGCGGACGTAACCGCAAATGTGCGGACCTAACCGCAAATGTGCGGACCTAACCGCAAATGTGCGGACCTAACCGCAAATGTGCGGACCTAACCGCAAATGTGCGGACCTAACCGCAAATGTGCGTACCTAACAGCAAATGTGCGGATCTAACGGCAAATGTGCGGACCTAACCGCAAATGTGCGGACGTAACCGCAAATTTGCGGACGTAACCGCAAATGTGCGGACCTAACCGTAAATGTGCGTACCTAACCGCAAATGTGCGGATCTAACCGCAAATGTGCGGACCTAACCGCAAATGTGCGGACCTAACCGCAAATGTGCGGACGTAACCGCAAATGTGCGGACGTAACCGCAAATGTGCGGACCTAACCGCAAATGTGCGTACCTTACCGCAAATGTGCGGACGTAACCGCAAATGTGCGGACGTAACCGCAAATGTGCGGACTTAACCGCAAATGTGCGGACCTAACCGCAAATGTGCGTACCTAACCACAAATGTGCGGACGTAACCGCAAATGTGCGGACTTAACCGCAAATGTGCAGACCTAACCGAAAATGTGCGGACTTAACCGCAAATGTGCGGACGTAACCGCAAATGTGCGGACCTAACCGCAAATGTGCGGACGTAACCGCAAATGTGCGGACGTAACCGCAAATGTGCGGACCTAACCGCAAATGTGCGTACCTAACCGCAAATGTGCGGACCTAACCACAAATGTGCGGACCTAACCGCAAATGTGCGGACCTAACCGCAAATGTGCGGACGTAACCGCAAATGTGCGGACTTAACCGCAAATGTGCGGACGTAACCGCAAATGTGCGGACGTAACCGCAAATGTGCGGACTTAACCGCAAATGTGCGTACCTAACCGCAAATGTGCGGATCTAACCGCAAATGTGCGGACCTAACCGCAAATGTGCGGACCTAACCGCAAATCTGCGGACGTAACCGCAAATGTGCGGACGTAACCGCAAATGTGCGGACCTAACTGCAAATGTGCGTACCTTACCGCAAATGTGCGGACGTAACCGCAAACGTGCGGACTTAACCGCAAATGTGCGGACGTAACCGCAAATGTGCGGACGTAACCGCAAATGTGCGGACCTAACCGCAAATGTGTGGACGTAACCGCAAATGTGCGGACCTAACCGCAAATGTGCGGACGTAACCGCAAATGTGCGGACTTAACCGCAAATGTGCGGACCTAACCGCAAATGTGCGGATCTAACCGCAAATGTGCGGACGTAACCGCAAATGTGCGGACCTAACCGCAAATGTGCGGACGTAACCGCAAATGTGCGGACTTAACCGCAAATGTGCGGACGTAACCGCAAATGTGCGGACGTAACCGAAAATGTGCGGACTTAACTGCAAATGTGCGGACGTAACCGCAAATGTGCGGACGTAACCGCAAATGTGCGGACTTAACCGCAAATGTGCGTACCTAACCGCAAATGTGCGGACCTAACCGCAAATGTGCGGACCTAACCGCAAATGTGCGGACCTAACCGCAAATGTGCGTACCTAACAGCAAATGTGCGGATCTAACGGCAAATGTGCGGACCTAACCGCAAATGTGCGGACCTAACCGCAAATGTGCGGACGTAACCGCAAATGTGCGGACCTAACTGCAAATGTGCGTACCTTACCGCAAATGTGCGGACGTAACCGCAAATGTGCGGACTTAACCGCAAATGTGCGGACGTAACCGCAAATGTGCGGACGTAACCGCAAATGTGCGGACCTAACCGCAAATGTGCGGACTTAACCGCAAATGTGCGGACGTAACCGCAAATGTGCGGACGTAACCGCAAATGTGCGGACTTAACCGCAAATGTGCAGACCTAACCGAAAATGTGCGGACTTAACCGCAAATGTGCGGACGTAACCGCAAATGTGCGGACCTAACCGCAAATGTGCGGACGTAACCGCAAATGTGCGGACTTAACCGCAAATGTGCGGACCTAACCGCAAATGTGCGTACCTTACCGCAAATGTGCGGACGTAACCGCAAATGTGCGGACGTAACCGCAAATGTGCGGACTTAACCGCAAATGTGCGGACCTAACCGCAAATGTGCGTACCTAACCACAAATGTGCGGACCTAACCGCAAATGTGCGGACTTAACCGCAAATGTGCAGACCTAACCGAAAATGTGCGGACTTAACCGCAAATGTGCGGACGTAACCGCAAATGTGCGGACCTAACCGCAAATGTGCGGACGTAACCGCAAATGTGCGGACTTAACCGCAAATGTGCGGACCTAACCGCAAATGTGCGTACCTAACCGCAAATGTGCGGATCTAACCGCAAATGTGCGGACCTAACCGCAAATGTGCGGACCTAACCGCAAATGTGCGTACCTAACAGCAAATGTGCGGATCTAACCGCAAATGTGCGGACCTAACCGCAAATGTGCGGACCTAACCGCAAATGTGCGGACGTAACCGCAAATGTGTGGAGGTAACCGCAAATGTGCGGACCTAACCGCAAATGTGCGGACGTAACCGCAAATGTGCGGACGTAACCGCAAATGTGCGGACCTAACCGCAAATGTGCGTACCTAACCGCAAATGTGCGGACGTAACCGCAAATGTGCGGACTTAACCGCAAATGTGCGGACCTAACCGCAAATGTGCGGATCTAACCGCAAATGTGCGGACGTAACCGCAAATGTGCGGACCTAACCGCAAATGTGCGGACGTAACCGCAAATGTGCGGACTTAACCGCAAATGTGCGGACGTAACCGCAAATGTGCGGACGTAACCGATAATGTGCGGACTTAACTGCAAATGTGCGGACGTAACCGCAAATGTGCGGACGTAACCGCAAATGTACGGACTTAACCGCAAATGAGCGTACCTAACCGCAAATGTGCGGACCTAACCGCAAATGTGCGGACCTAACCGCAAATGTGCGGACCTAACCGCAAATGTGCGGACCTAACCGCAAATGTGCGGACGTAACCGCAAATGTGCGGACTTAACCGCAAATGTGCGGACGTAACCGCAAATGTGCGGACCTAACCGTAAATGTGCGTACCTAACCGCAAATGTGCGGATCTAACCGCAAATGTGCGGACCTAACCGCAAATGTGCGGACGTAACCGCAAATGTGCGGACTTAACCGCAAATGTGCGGACGTAACCGCAAATGTGCGGACCTAACCGCAAATGTGTGGACGTAACCGCAAATGTGCGGACCTAACCGCAAATGTGCGGACGTAACCGCAAATGTGCGGACTTAACCGCAAATGTGCGGACCTAACCGCAAATGTGCGGATCTAACCGCAAATGTGCGGACGTAACCGCAAATGTGCGGACCTAACCGCAAATGTGCGGACGTAACCGCAAATGTGCGGACTTAACCGCAAATGTGCGGACGTAACCGCAAATGTGCGGACGTAACCGAAAATGTGCGGACTTAACTGCAAATGTGCGGACGTAACCGCAAATGTGCGGACGTAACCGCAAATGTACGGACTTAACCGCAAATGTGCGGACTTAACCGCAAATGTGCGGACGTAACCGCAAATGTGCGGACCTAACCTCAAATGTGCGGACGTAACCGCAAATGTGCGGACGTAACCGCAAATGTGCGGACGTAACCGCAAATGTGCGGACTTAACCGCAAATGTGCGTACCTAACCGCAAATGTGCGGACCTAACCGCAAATGTGCGGACCTAACCGCAAATGTGCGGACCTAACCGCAAATGTGCGTACCTAACAGCAAATGTGCGGATCTAACGGCAAATGTGCGGACCTAACCGCAAATGTGCGGACCTAACCGCAAATGTGCGGACGTAACCGCAAATGTGCGGACCTAACTGCAAATGTGCGTACCTTACCGCAAATGTGCGGACGTAACCGCAAATGTGCGGACTTAACCGCAAATGTGCGGACGTAACCGCAAATGTGCGGACGTAACCGCAAATGTGCGGACCTAACCGCAAATGTGCGGACTTAACCGCAAATGTGCGGACGTAACCGCAAATGTGCGGACGTAACCGCAAATGTGCGGACTTAACCGCAAATGTGCAGACCTAACCGAAAATGTGCGGACTTAACCGCAAATGTGCGGACGTAACCGCAAATGTGCGGACCTAACCGCAAATGTGCGGACGTAACCGCAAATGTGCGGACTTAACCGCAAATGTGCGGACCTAACCGCAAATGTGCGTACCTTACCGCAAATGTGCGGACGTAACCGCAAATGTGCGGACGTAACCGCAAATGTGCGGACTTAACCGCAAATGTGCGGACCTAACCGCAAATGTGCGTACCTAACCGCAAATGTGCGGACCTAACCGCAAATGTGCGGACTTAACCGCAAATGTGCAGACCTAACCGAAAATGTGCGGACTTAACCGCAAATGTGCGGACGTAACCGCAAATGTGCGGACCTAACCGCAAATGTGCGGACGTAACCGCAAATGTGCGGACTTAACCGCAAATGTGCGGACCTAACCGCAAATGTGCGTACCTAACCGCAAATGTGCGGATCTAACCGCAAATGTGCGGACCTAACCGCAAATGTGCGGACCTAACCGCAAATGTGCGTACCTAACAGCAAATGTGCGGATCTAACCGCAAATGTGCGGACCTAACCGCAAATGTGCGGACCTAACCGCAAATGTGCGGACGTAACCGCAAATGTGTGGAGGTAACCGCAAATGTGCGGACCTAACCGCAAATGTGCGGACGTAACCGCAAATGTGCGGACGTAACCGCAAATGTGCGGACCTAACCGCAAATGTGCGTACCTAACCGCAAATGTGCGGACGTAACCGCAAATGTGCGGACTTAACCGCAAATGTGCGGACCTAACCGCAAATGTGCGGATCTAACCGCAAATGTGCGGACGTAACCGCAAATGTGCGGACCTAACCGCAAATGTGCGGACGTAACCGCAAATGTGCGGACTTAACCGCAAATGTGCGGACGTAACCGCAAATGTGCGGACGTAACCGATAATGTGCGGACTTAACTGCAAATGTGCGGACGTAACCGCAAATGTGCGGACGTAACCGCAAATGTGCGGACTTAACCGCAAATGAGCGTACCTAACCGCAAATGTGCGGACCTAACCGCAAATGTGCGGACCTAACCGCAAATGTGCGGACCTAACCGCAAATGTGCGGACCTAACCGCAAATGTGCGGACGTAACCGCAAATGTGCGGACTTAACCGCAAATGTGCGGACGTAACCGCAAATGTGCGGACCTAACCGTAAATGTGCGTACCTAACCGCAAATGTGCGGATCTAACCGCAAATGTGCGGACCTAACCGCAAATGTGCGGACGTAACCGCAAATGTGCGGACTTAACCGCAAATGTGCGGACGTAACCGCAAATGTGCGGACGTAACCGCAAATGTGCGGACTTAACCGCAAATGTGCGTACCTAACCGCAAATGTGCGGATCTAACCGCAAATGTGCGGACCTAACCGCAAATGTGCGGACCTAACCGCAAATGTGCGGACGTAACCGCAAATGTGCGGACGTAACCGCAAATGTGCGGACCTAACTGCAAATGTGCGTACCTTACCGCAAATGTGCGGACGTAACCGCAAATGTGCGGACTTAACCGCAAATGTGCGGACGTAACCGCAAATGTGCGGACGTAACCGCAAATGTGCGGACCTAACCGCAAATGTGCGGACGTAACCGCAAATGTGCGGACCTAACCGCAAATGTGCGGACGTAACCGCAAATGTGCGGACTTAACCGCAAATGTGCGGACGTAACCGCAAATGTGCGGACGTAACCGCAAATGTGCGGACCTAACCGCAAATGTGCGGACCTAACCGCAAATGTGCGGACCTAACCGCAAATGTGCGGACCTAACCGCAAATGTGCGGACCTAACCGCAAATGTGCGTACCTAACAGCAAATGTGCGGATCTAACGGCAAATGTGCGGACCTAACCGCAAATGTGCGGACCTAACCGCAAATGTGCGGACGTAACCGCAAATGTGCGGACCTAACCGCAAATGTGCGTACCTTACCGCAAATGTGCGGACGTAACCGCAAATGTGCGGACGTAACCGCAAATGTGCGGACTTAACCGCAAATGTGCGGACCTAACCGCAAATGTGCGTACCTAACCACAAATGTGCGGACGTAACCGCAAATGTGCGGACTTAACCGCAAATGTGCGGACCTAACCGCAAATCTGCGGACGTAACCGCAAATGTGCGGACGTAACCGCAAATGTGCGGACCTAACTGCAAATGTGCGTACCTTACCGCAAATGTGCGGACGTAACCGCAAATGTGCGGACTTAACCGCAAATGTGCGGACGTAACCGCAAATGTGCGGACGTAACCGCCAATGTGCGGACCTAACCGCAAATGTGCGGACGTAACCGCAAATGTGCGGACCTAACCGCAAATGTGCGGACGTAACCGCAAATGTGCGGACTTAACCGCAAATGTGCGGACGTAACCGCAAATGTGCGGACGTAACCGAAAATGTGCGGACTTAACTGCAAATGTGCGGACGTAACCGCAAATGTGCGGACGTAACCGCAAATGTACGGACTTAACCGCAAATGTGCGGACTTAACCGCAAATGTGCGGACGTAACCGCAAATGTGCGGACCTAACCTCAAATGTGCGGACGTAACCGCAAATGTGCGGACGTAACCGCAAATGTGCGGACGTAACCGCAAATGTGCGGACTTAACCGCAAATGTGCGGACGTAACCGCAAATGTGCGGACGTAACCGCAAATGTGCGGACCTAACCGCAAATGTGCGGACCTAACCGCAAATGTGCGGACCTAACCGCAAATGTGCGGACCTAACCGCAAATGTGCGGACCTAACCGCAAATGTGCGTACCTAACAGCAAATGTGCGGATCTAACGGCAAATGTGCGGACCTAACCGCAAATGTGCGGACCTAACCGCAAATGTGCGGACGTAACCGCAAATTTGCGGACGTAACCGCAAATGTGCGGACCTAACCGTAAATGTGCGTACCTAACCGCAAATGTGCGGATCTAACCGCAAATGTGCGGAACTAACCGCAAATGTGCGGACCTAACCGCAAATGTGCGGACGTAACCGCAAATGTGCGGACGTAACCGCAAATGTGCGGACCTAACCGCAAATGTGCGTACCTAACCGCAAATCTGCGGACGTAACCGCAAATGTGCGGACGTAACCGCAAATGTGCGGACCTAACTGCAAATGTGCGTACCTTACCGCAAATGTGCGGACGTAACCGCAAATGTGCGGACTTAACCGCAAATGTGCGGACGTAACCGCAAATGTGCGGACTTAACCGCAAATGTGCGGACCTAACCGCAAATGTGCGGATCTAACCGCAAATGTGCGGACGTAACCGCAAATGTGCGGACCTAACCGCAAATGTGCGGACGTAACCGCAAATGTGCGGACTTAACCGCAAATGTGCGGACGTAACCGCAAATGTGCGGACGTAACCGAAAATGTGCGGACTTAACTGCAAATGTGCGGACGTAACCGCAAATGTGCGGACGTAACCGCAAATGTACGGACTTAACCGCAAATGTGCGGACTTAACCGCAAATGTGCGGACGTAACCGCAAATGTGCGGACCTAACCTCAAATGTGCGGACGTAACCGCAAATGTGCGGACGTAACCGCAAATGTGCGGACGTAACCGCAAATGTGCGGACTTAACCGCAAATGTGCGTACCTAACCGCAAATGTGCGGACCTAACCGCAAATGTGCGGACCTAACCGCAAATGTGCGGACCTAACCGCAAATGTGCGTACCTAACAGCAAATGTGCGGATCTAACGGCAAATGTGCGGACGTAACCGCAAATGTGCGGACGTAACCGCAAATGTGCGGACTTAACCGCAAATGTGCGGACGTAACCGCAAATGTGCGGACTTAACCGCAAATGTGCGGACTTAACCGCAAATGTGCGGACGTAACCGCAAATGTGCGGACCTAACCTCAAATGTGCGGACGTAACCGCAAATGTGCGGACGTAACCGCAAATGTGCGGACGTAACCGCAAATGTGCGGACTTAACCGCAAATGTGCGGACGTAACCGCAAATGTGCGGACGTAACCGCAAATGTGCGGACCTAACCGCAAATGTGCGGACCTAACCGCAAATGTGCGGACCTAACCGCAAATGTGCGTACCTAGCAGCAAATGTGCGGATCTAACGGCAAATGTGCGGACCTAACCGCAAATGTGCGGACCTAACCGCAAATGTGCGGACGTAACCGCAAATTTGCGGACGTAACCGCAAATGTGCGGACCTAACCGTAAATGTGCGTACCTAACCGCAAATGTGCGGATCTAACCGCAAATGTGCGGACCTAACCGCAAATGTGCGGACGTAACCGCAAATGTGCGGACTTAACCGCAAATGTGCGGACGTAACCGCAAATGTGCGGACGTAACCGCAAATGTGCGGACTTAACCGCAAATGTGCGTACCTAACCGCAAATGTGCGGATCTAACCGCAAATGTGCGGACCTAACCGCAAATGTGCGGACCTAACCGCAAATGTGCGGACGTAACCGCAAATGTGCGGACGTAACCGCAAATGTGCGGACCTAACTGCAAATGTGCGTACCTTACCGCAAATGTGCGGACGTAACCGCAAATGTGCGGACTTAACCGCAAATGTGCGGACGTAACCGCAAATGTGCGGACGTAACCGCAAATGTGCGGACCTAACCGCAAATGTGCGGACGTAACCGCAAATGTGCGGACCTAACCGCAAATGTGCGGACGTAACCGCAAATGTGCGGACTTAACCGCAAATGTGCGGACGTAACCGCAAATGTGCGGACGTAACCGCAAATGTGCGGACCTAACCGCAAATGTGCGGACCTAACCGCAAATGTGCGGACCTAACCGCAAATGTGCGGACCTAACCGCAAATGTGCGGACCTAACCGCAAATGTGCGTACCTAACAGCAAATGTGCGGATCTAACGGCAAATGTGCGGACCTAACCGCAAATGTGCGGACCTAACCGCAAATGTGCGGACGTAACCGCAAATGTGCGGACCTAACCGCAAATGTGCGTACCTTACCGCAAATGTGCGGACGTAACCGCAAATGTGCGGACGTAACCGCAAATGTGCGGACTTAACCGCAAATGTGCGGACCTAACCGCAAATGTGCGTACCTAACCACAAATGTGCGGACGTAACCGCAAATGTGCGGACTTAACCGCAAATGTGCGGACCTAACCGCAAATCTGCGGACGTAACCGCAAATGTGCGGACGTAACCGCAAATGTGCGGACCTAACTGCAAATGTGCGTACCTTACCGCAAATGTGCGGACGTAACCGCAAATGTGCGGACTTAACCGCAAATGTGCGGACGTAACCGCAAATGTGCGGACGTAACCGCAAATGTGCGGACCTAACCGCAAATGTGCGGACGTAACCGCAAATGTGCGGACCTAACCGCAAATGTGCGGACGTAACCGCAAATGTGCGGACTTAACCGCAAATGTGCGGACGTAACCGAAATGTGCGGACTTAACTGCAAATGTGCGGACGTAACCGCAAATGTGCGGACGTAACCGCAAATGTACGGACTTAACCGCAAATGTGCGGACTTAACCGCAAATGTGCGGACGTAACCGCAAATGTGCGGACCTAACCTCAAATGTGCGGACGTAACCGCAAATGTGCGGACGTAACCGCAAATGTGCGGACGTAACCGCAAATGTGCGGACTTAACCGCAAATGTGCGGACGTAACCGCAAATGTGCGGACGTAACCGCAAATGTGCGGACCTAACCGCAAATGTGCGGACCTAACCGCAAATGTGCGGACCTAACCGCAAATGTGCGGACCTAACCGCAAATGTGCGACCTAACCGCAAATGTGCGTACCTAACAGCAAATGTGCGGATCTCCCGCAAATGTGCGGACCTAACCGCAAATGTGCGGACCTAACCGCAAATGTGCGGACGTAACCGCAAATTTGCGGACGTAACGCAAATGTGCGGACCTAACCGTAAATGTGCGTACCTAACCGCAAATGTGCGGATCTAACCGCAAATGTGCGGAACTAACCGCAAATGTGCGGACCTAACCGCAAATGTGCGGACGTAACCGCAAATGTGCGGACGTAACCGCAAATGTGCGGACCTAACCGCAAATGTGCGTACCTAACCGCAAATGTGCGGACGTAACCGCAAATGTGCGGACGTAACCGCAAATGTGCGGACCTAACTGCAAATGTGCGTACCTTACCGCAAATGTGCGGACGTAACCGCAAATGTGCGGACTTAACCGCAAATGTGCGGACGTAACCGCAAATGTGCGGACTTAACCGCAAATGTGCGGACCTAACCGCAAATGTGCGGATCTAAACCGCAAATGTGCGGACGTAACCGCAAATGTGCGGACCTAACCGCAAATGTGCGGACGTAACCGCAAATGTGCGGACTTAACCGCAAATGTGCGGACGTAACCGCAAATGTGCGGACGTAACCGAAAATGTGCGGACTTAACTGCAAATGTGCGGACGTAACCGCAAATGTGCGGACGTAACCGCAAATGTACGGACTTAACCGCAAATGTGCGGACTTAACCGCAAATGTGCGGACGTAACCGCAAATGTGCGGACCTAACCTCAAATGTGCGGACGTAACCGCAAATGTGCGGACGTAACCGCAAATGTGCGGACGTAACCGCAAATGTGCGGACTTAACCGCAAATGTGCGTACCTAACCGCAAATGTGCGGACCTAACCGCAAATGTGCGGACCTAACCGCAAATGTGCGGACCTAACCGCAAATGTGCGTACCTAACAGCAAATGTGCGGATCTAACGGCAAATGTGCGGACGTAACCGCAAATGTGCGGACGTAACCGCAAATGTGCGGACTTAACCGCAAATGTGCGGACGTAACCGCAAATGTGCGGACTTAACCGCAAATGTGCGGACTTAACCGCAAATGTGCGGACGTAACCGCAAATGTGCGGACCTAACCTCAAATGTGCGGACGTAACCGCAAATGTGCGGACGTAACCGCAAATGTGCGGACGTAACCGCAAATGTGCGGACTTAACCGCAAATGTGCGGACGTAACCTCAAATGTGCGGACGTAACCGCAAATGTGCGGACCTAACCGCAAATGTGCGGACCTAACCGCAAATGTGCGGACCTAACCGCAAATGTGCGGACCTAACCGCAAATGTGCGGACCTAACCGCAAATGTGCGTACCTAACAGCAAATGTGCGGATCTAACGGCAAATGTGCGGACCTAACCGCAAATGTGCGGACGTAACCGCAAATTTGCGGACGTAACCGCAAATGTGCGGACCTAACCGTAAATGTGCGTACCTAACCGCAAATGTGCGGATCTAACCGCAAATGTGCGGACCTAACCGCAAATGTGCGGACCTAACCGCAAATGTGCGGACGTAACCGCAAATGTGCGGACGTAACCGCAAATGTGCGGACCTAACCGCAAATGTGCGTACCTTACCGCAAATGTGCGGACGTAACCGCAAATGTGCGGACGTAACCGCAAATGTGCGGACTTAACCGCAAATGTGCGGACCTAACCGCAAATGTGCGTACCTAACCACAAATGTGCGGACGTAACCGCAAATGTGCGGACTTAACCGCAAATGTGCAGACCTAACCGAAAATGTGCGGACTTAACCGCAAATGTGCGGACGTAACCGCAAATGTGCGGACCTAACCGCAAATGTGCGGACGTAACCGCAAATGTGCGGACGTAACCGCAAATGTGCGGACCTAACCGCAAATGTGCGTACCTAACCGCAAATGTGCGGACCTAACCACAAATGTGCGGACCTAACCGCAAATGTGCGGACCTAACCGCAAATGTGCGGACGTAACCGCAAATGTGCGGACTTAACCGCAAATGTGCGGACGTAACCGCAAATGTGCGGACGTAACCGCAAATGTGCGGACTTAACCGCAAATGTGCGTACCTAACCGCAAATGTGCGGATCTAACCGCAAATGTGCGGACCTAACCGCAAATGTGCGGACCTAACCGCAAATCTGCGGACGTAACCGCAAATGTGCGGACGTAACCGCAAATGTGCGGACCTAACTGCAAATGTGCGTACCTTACCGCAAATGTGCGGACGTAACCGCAAACGTGCGGACTTAACCGCAAATGTGCGGACGTAACCGCAAATGTGCGGACGTAACCGCAAATGTGCGGACCTAACCGCAAATGTGTGGACGTAACCGCAAATGTGCGGACCTAACCGCAAATGTGCGGACGTAACCGCAAATGTGCGGACTTAACCGCAAATGTGCGGACCTAACCGCAAATGTGCGGATCTAACCGCAAATGTGCGGACGTAACCGCAAATGTGCGGACCTAACCGCAAATGTGCGGACGTAACCGCAAATGTGCGGACTTAACCGCAAATGTGCGGACGTAACCGCAAATGTGCGGACGTAACCGAAAATGTGCGGACTTAACTGCAAATGTGCGGACGTAACCGCAAATGTGCGGACGTAACCGCAAATGTACGGACTTAACCGCAAATGTGCGGACTTAACCGCAAATGTGCGGACGTAACCGCAAATGTGCGGACCTAACCTCAAATGTGCGGACGTAACCGCAAATGTGCGGACGTAACCGCAAATGTGCGGACGTAACCGCAAATGTGCGGACTTAACCGCAAATGTGCGTACCTAACCGCAAATGTGCGGACCTAACCGCAAATGTGCGGACCTAACCGCAAATGTGCGGACCTAACCGCAAATGTGCGTACCTAACAGCAAATGTGCGGATCTAACCGCAAATGTGCGGACCTAACCGCAAATGTGCGGACCTAACCGCAAATGTGCGGACGTAACCGCAAATGTGCGGACCTAACTGCAAATGTGCGTACCTAACCGCAAATGTGCGGACGTAACCGCAAATGTGCGGACTTAACCGCAAATGTGCGGACGTAACCGCAAATGTGCGGACGTAACCGCAAATGTGCGGACCTAACCGCAAATGTGCGGACTTAACCGCAAATGTGCGGACGTAACCGCAAATGTGCGGACGTAACCGCAAATGTGCGGACTTAACCGCAAATGTGCAGACCTAACCGAAAATGTGCGGACTTAACCGCAAATGTGCGGACGTAACCGCAAATGTGCGGACCTAACCGCAAATGTGCGGACGTAACCGCAAATGTGCGGACTTAACCGCAAATGTGCGGACCTAACCGCAAATGTGCGTACCTAACCGCAAATGTGCGGACGTAACCGCAAATGTGCGGACGTAACCGCAAATGTGCGGACTTAACCGCAAATGTGCGGACCTAACCGCAAATGTGCGTACCTAACCACAAATGTGCGGACCTAACCGCAAATGTGCGGACTTAACCGCAAATGTGCAGACCTAACCGAAAATGTGCGGACTTAACCGCAAATGTGCGGACGTAACCGCAAATGTGCGGACCTAACCGCAAATGTGCGGACGTAACCGCAAATGTGCGGACTTAACCGCAAATGTGCGGACCTAACCGCAAATGTGCGTACCTAACCGCAAATGTGCGGATCTAACCGCAAATGTGCGGACCTAACCGCAAATGTGCGGACCTAACCGCAAATGTGCGTACCTAACAGCAAATGTGCGGATCTAACCGCAAATGTGCGGACCTAACCGCAAATGTGCGGACCTAACCGCAAATGTGCGGACGTAACCGCAAATGTGTGGAGGTAACCGCAAATGTGCGGACCTAACCGCAAATGTGCGGACGTAACCGCAAATGTGCGGACGTAACCGCAAATGTGCGGACCTAACCGCAAATGTGCGTACCTAACCGCAAATGTGCGGACGTAACCGCAAATGTGCGGACTTAACCGCAAATGTGCGGACCTAACCGCAAATGTGCGGATCTAACCGCAAATGTGCGGACGTAACCGCAAATGTGCGGACCTAACCGCAAATGTGCGGACGTAACCGCAAATGTGCGGACTTAACCGCAAATGTGCGGACGTAACCGCAAATGTGCGGACGTAACCGAAAATGTGCGGACTTAACTGCAAATGTGCGGACGTAACCGCAAATGTGCGGACGTAACCGCAAATGTACGGACTTAACCGCAAATGTGCGTACCTAACCGCAAATGTGCGGACCTAACCGCAAATGTGCGGACCTAACCGCAAATGTGCGGACCTAACCGCAAATGTGCGTACCTAGCAGCAAATGTGCGGATCTAACGGCAAATGTGCGGACCTAACCGCAAATGTGCGGACCTAACCGCAAATGTGCGGACGTAACCGCAAATTTGCGGACGTAACCGCAAATGTGCGGACCTAACCGTAAATGTGCGTACCTAACCGCAAATGTGCGGATCTAACCGCAAATGTGCGGACCTAACCGCAAATGTGCGGACCTAACCGCAAATCTGCGGACGTAACCGCAAATGTGCGGACGTAACCGCAAATGTGCGGACCTAACTGCAAATGTGCGTACCTTACCGCAAATGTGCGGACGTAACCGCAAATGTGCGGACTTAACCGCAAATGTGCGGACGTAACCGCAAATGTGCGGACGTAACCGCAAATGTGCGGACCTAACCGCAAATGTGCGGACGTAACCGCAAATGTGCGGACCTAACCGCAAATGTGCGGACGTAACCGCAAATGTGCGGACTTAACCGCAAATGTGCGGACGTAACCGCAAATGTGCGGACGTAACCGCAAATGTGCGGACCTAACCGCAAATGTGCGGACCTAACCGCAAATGTGCGGACCTAACCGCAAATGTGCGGACCTAACCGCAAATGTGCGGACCTAACCGCAAATGTGCGTACCTAACAGCAAATGTGCGGATCTAACGGCAAATGTGCGGACCTAACCGCAAATGTGCGGACCTAACCGCAAATGTGCGGACGTAACCGCAAATGTGCGGACCTAACCGCAAATGTGCGTACCTTACCGCAAATGTGCGGACGTAACCGCAAATGTGCGGACGTAACCGCAAATGTGCGGACTTAACCGCAAATGTGCGGACCTAACCGCAAATGTGCGTACCTAACCACAAATGTGCGGACGTAACCGCAAATGTGCGGACTTAACCGCAAATGTGCGGACCTAACCGCAAATCTGCGGACGTAACCGCAAATGTGCGGACGTAACCGCAAATGTGCGGACCTAACTGCAAATGTGCGTACCTTACCGCAAATGTGCGGACGTAACCGCAAATGTGCGGACTTAACCGCAAATGTGCGGACGTAACCGCAAATGTGCGGACGTAACCGCAAATGTGCGGACCTAACCGCAAATGTGCGGACGTAACCGCAAATGTGCGGACCTAACCGCAAATGTGCGGACGTAACCGCAAATGTGCGGACTTAACCGCAAATGTGCGGACGTAACCGCAAATGTGCGGACTTAACCGCAAATGTGCGGACGTAACCGCAAATGTGCGGACGTAACCGAAAATGTGCGGACTTAACCGCAAATGTGCGGACGTAACCGCAAATGTGCGGACGTAACCGCAAATGTACGGACTTAACCGCAAATGTGCGTACCTAACCGCAAATGTGCGGACCTAACCGCAAATGTGCGGACCTAACCGCAAATGTGCGGACCTAACCGCAAATGTGCGTACCTAGCAGCAAATGTGCGGATCTAACGGCAAATGTGCGGACCTAACCGCAAATGTGCGGACCTAACCGCAAATGTGCGGACGTAACCGCAAATTTGCGGACGTAACCGCAAATGTGCGGACCTAACCGTAAATGTGCGTACCTAACCGCAAATGTGCGGATCTAACCGCAAATGTGCGGACCTAACCGCAAATGTGCGGACGTAACCGCAAATGTGCGGACTTAACCGCAAATGTGCGGACGTAACCGCAAATGTGCGGACGTAACCGCAAATGTGCGGACTTAACCGCAAATGTGCGTACCTAACCGCAAATGTGCGGATCTAACCGCAAATGTGCGGACCTAACCGCAAATGTGCGGACCTAACCGCAAATCTGCGGACGTAACCGCAAATGTGCGGACGTAACCGCAAATGTGCGGACCTAACTGCAAATGTGCGTACCTTACCGCAAATGTGCGGACGTAACCGCAAATGTGCGGACTTAACCGCAAATGTGCGGACGTAACCGCAAATGTGCGGACGTAACCGCAAATGTGCGGACCTAACCGCAAATGTGCGGACGTAACCGCAAATGTGCGGACCTAACCGCAAATGTGCGGACGTAACCGCAAATGTGCGGACTTAACCGCAAATGTGCGGACGTAACCGCAAATGTGCGGACGTAACCGCAAATGTGCGGACCTAACCGCAAATGTGCGGACCTAACCGCAAATGTGCGGACCTAACCGCAAATGTGCGGACCTAACCGCAAATGTGCGGACCTAACCGCAAATGTGCGTACCTAACAGCAAATGTGCGGATCTAACGGCAAATGTGCGGACCTAACCGCAAATGTGCGGACCTAACCGCAAATGTGCGGACGTAACCGCAAATGTGCGGACCTAACCGCAAATGTGCGTACCTTACCGCAAATGTGCGGACGTAACCGCAAATGTGCGGACGTAACCGCAAATGTGCGGACTTAACCGCAAATGTGCGGACCTAACCGCAAATGTGCGTACCTAACCACAAATGTGCGGACGTAACCGCAAATGTGCGGACTTAACCGCAAATGTGCGGACCTAACCGCAAATCTGCGGACGTAACCGCAAATGTGCGGACGTAACCGCAAATGTGCGGACCTAACTGCAAATGTGCGTACCTTACCGCAAATGTGCGGACGTAACCGCAAATGTGCGGACTTAACCGCAAATGTGCGGACGTAACCGCAAATGTGCGGACGTAACCGCAAATGTGCGGACCTAACCGCAAATGTGCGGACGTAACCGCAAATGTGCGGACCTAACCGCAAATGTGCGGACGTAACCGCAAATGTGCGGACTTAACCGCAAATGTGCGGACGTAACCGCAAATGTGCGGACGTAACCGAAAATGTGCGGACTTAACTGCAAATGTGCGGACGTAACCGCAAATGTGCGGACGTAACCGCAAATGTACGGACTTAACCGCAAATGTGCGGACTTAACCGCAAATGTGCGGACGTAACCGCAAATGTGCGGACCTAACCTCAAATGTGCGGACGTAACCGCAAATGTGCGGACGTAACCGCAAATGTGCGGACGTAACCTCAAATGTGCGGACTTAACCGCAAATGTGCGGACGTAACCGCAAATGTGCGGACGTAACCGCAAATGTGCGGACCTAACCGCAAATGTGCGGACCTAACCGCAAATGTGCGGACCTAACCGCAAATGTGCGGACCTAACCGCAAATTTGCGGACGTAACCGCAAATGTGCGGACCTAACCGTAAATGTGCGTACCTAACCGCAAATGTGCGGACTTAACTGCAAATGTGCGGACGTAACCGCAAATGTGCGGACGTAACCGCAAATGTACGGACTTAACCGCAAATGTGCGGACTTAACCGCAAATGTGCGGACGTAACCGCAAATGTGCGGACCTAACCTCAAATGTGCGGACGTAACCGCAAATGTGCGGACGTAACCGCAAATGTGCGGACGTAACCGCAAATGTGCGGACTTAACCGCAAATGTGCGGACGTAACCGCAAATGTGCGGACGTAACCGCAAATGTGCGGACCTAACCGCAAATGTGCGGACCTAACCGCAAATGTGCGGACCTAACCGCAAATGTGCGGACGTAACCGCAAATTTGCGGACGTAACCGCAAATGTGCGGACCTAACCGTAAATGTGCGTACCTAACCGCAAATGTGCGGATCTAACCGCAAATGTGCGGACCTAACCGCAAATGTGCGGACGTAACCGCAAATGTGCGGACTTAACCGCAAATGTGCGGACGTAACCGCAAATGTGCGGACGTAACCGCAAATGTGCGGACTTAACCGCAAATGTGCGTACCTAACCGCAAATGTGCGGATCTAACCGCAAATGTGCGGACCTAACCGCAAATGTGCGGACCTAACCGCAAATCTGCGGACGTAACCGCAAATGTGCGGACGTAACCGCAAATGTGCGGACCTAACCGCAAATGTGCGTACCTTACCGCAAATGTGCGGACGTAACCGCAAATGTGCGGACTTAACCGCAAATGTGCGGACGTAACCGCAAATGTGCGGACGTAACCGCAAATGTGCGGACCTAACCGCAAATGTGCGGACGTAACCGCAAATGTGCGGACCTAACCGCAAATGTGCGGACGTAACCGCAAATGTGCGGACTTAACCGCAAATGTGCGGACGTAACCGCAAATGTGCGGACGTAACCGCAAATGTGCGGACCTAACCGCAAATGTGCGGACCTAACCGCAAATGTGCGGACCTAACCGCAAATGTGCGGACCTAACCGCAAATGTGCGGACCTAACCGCAAATGTGCGTACCTAACAGCAAATGTGCGGATCTAACGGCAAATGTGCGGACCTAACCGCAAATGTGCGGACCTAACCGCAAATGTGCGGACGTAACCGCAAATGTGCGGACCTAACCGCAAATGTGCGTACCTTACCGCAAATGTGCGGACGTAACCGCAAATGTGCGGACGTAACCGCAAATGTGCGGACTTAACCGCAAATGTGCGGACCTAACCGCAAATGTGCGTACCTAACCACAAATGTGCGGACGTAACCGCAAATGTGCGGACTTAACCGCAAATGTGCGGACCTAACCGCAAATCTGCGGACGTAACCGCAAATGTGCGGACGTAACCGCAAATGTGCGGACCTAACTGCAAATGTGCGTACCTTACCGCAAATGTGCGGACGTAACCGCAAATGTGCGGACTTAACCGCAAATGTGCGGACGTAACCGCAAATGTGCGGACGTAACCGCAAATGTGCGGACCTAACCGCAAATGTGCGGACGTAACCGCAAATGTGCGGACCTAACCGCAAATGTGCGGACGTAACCGCAAATGTGCGGACTTAACCGCAAATGTGCGGACGTAACCGCAAATGTGCGGACGTAACCGAAAATGTGCGGACTTAACTGCAAATGTGCGGACGTAACCGCAAATGTGCGGACGTAACCGCAAATGTGCGGACTTAACCGCAAATGTGCGGACGTAACCGCAAATGTGCGGACGTAACCGCAAATGTGCGGACCTAACCGCAAATGTGCGGACCTAACCGCAAATGTGCGGACCTAACCGCAAATGTGCGGACCTAACCGCAAATGTGCGGACCTAACCGCAAATGTGCGTACCTAACAGCAAATGTGCGGATCTAACGGCAAATGTGCGGACCTAACCGCAAATGTGCGGACCTAACCGCAAATGTGCGGACGTAACCGCAAATTTGCGGACGTAACCGCAAATGTGCGGACCTAACCGTAAATGTGCGTACCTAACCGCAAATGTGCGGATCTAACCGCAAATGTGCGGAACTAACCGCAAATGTGCGGACCTAACCGCAAATGTGCGGACGTAACCGCAAATGTGCGGACGTAACCGCAAATGTGCGGACCTAACCGCAAATGTGCGTACCTAACCGCAAATCTGCGGACGTAACCGCAAATGTGCGGACGTAACCGCAAATGTGCGGACCTAACTGCAAATGTGCGTACCTTACCGCAAATGTGCGGACGTAACCGCAAATGTGCGGACTTAACCGCAAATGTGCGGACGTAACCGCAAATGTGCGGACGTAACCGCAAATGTGCGGACCTAACCGCAAATGTGCGGACGTAACCGCAAATGTGCGGACCTAACCGCAAATGTGCGGACGTAACCGCAAATGTGCGGACTTAACCGCAAATGTGCGGACGTAACCGCAAATGTGCGGACGTAACCGAAAATGTGCGGACTTAACTGCAAATGTGCGGACGTAACCGCAAATGTGCGGACGTAACCGCAAATGTACGGACTTAACCGCAAATGTGCGGACTTAACCGCAAATGTGCGGACGTAACCGCAAATGTGCGGACCTAACCTCAAATGTGCGGACGTAACCGCAAATGTGCGGACGTAACCGCAAATGTGCGGACGTAACCGCAAATGTGCGGACTTAACCGCAAATGTGCGGACGTAACCGCAAATGTGCGGACGTAACCGCAAATGTGCGGACCTAACCGCAAATGTGCGGACCTAACCGCAAATGTGCGGACCTAACCGCAAATGTGCGGACCTAACCGCAAATGTGCGGACCTAACCGCAAATGTGCGTACCTAACAGCAAATGTGCGGATCTAACGGCAAATGTGCGGACCTAACCGCAAATGTGCGGACCTAACCGCAAATGTGCGGACGTAACCGCAAATGTGCGGACCTAACCGCAAATGTGCGTACCTTACCGCAAATGTGCGGACGTAACCGCAAATGTGCGGACGTAACCGCAAATGTGCGGACTTAACCGCAAATGTGCGGACCTAACCGCAAATGTGCGTACCTAACCACAAATGTGCGGACGTAACCGCAAATGTGCGGACTTAACCGCAAATGTGCGGACCTAACCGCAAATGTGCGGACGTAACCGCAAATGTGCGGACGTAACCGCAAATGTGCGGACCTAACTGCAAATGTGCGTACCTTACCGCAAATGTGCGGACGTAACCGCAAATGTGCGGACTTAACCGCAAATGTGCGGACGTAACCGCAAATGTGCGGACGTAACCGCAAATGTGCGGACCTAACCGCAAATGTGCGGACGTAACCGCAAATGTGCGGACCTAACCGCAAATGTGCGGACGTAACCGCAAATGTGCGGACTTAACCGCAAATGTGCGGACGTAACCGCAAATGTGCGGACGTAACCGAAAATGTGCGGACTTAACTGCAAATGTGCGGACGTAACCGCAAATGTGCGGACGTAACCGCAAATGTACGGACTTAACCGCAAATGTGCGGACTTAACCGCAAATGTGCGGACGTAACCGCAAATGTGCGGACCTAACCTCAAATGTGCGGACGTAACCGCAAATGTGCGGACGTAACCGCAAATGTGCGGACGTAACCGCAAATGTGCGGACTTAACCGCAAATGTGCGGACGTAACCGCAAATGTGCGGACGTAACCGCAAATGTGCGGACCTAACCGCAAATGTGCGGACCTAACCGCAAATGTGCGGACCTAACCGCAAATGTGCGGACCTAACCGCAAATGTGCGGACCTAACCGCAAATGTGCGTACCTAACAGCAAATGTGCGGATCTAACGGCAAATGTGCGGACCTAACCGCAAATGTGCGGACCTAACCGCAAATGTGCGGACGTAACCGCAAATTTGCGGACGTAACCGCAAATGTGCGGACCTAACCGCAAATGTGCGTACCTAACCGCAAATGTGCGGATCTAACCGCAAATGTGCGGAACTAACCGCAAATGTGCGGACCTAACCGCAAATGTGCGGACGTAACCGCAAATGTGCGGACGTAACCGCAAATGTGCGGACCTAACCGCAAATGTGCGTACCTTACCGCAAATGTGCGGACGTAACCGCAAATGTGCGGACGTAACCGCAAATGTGCGGACTTAACCGCAAATGTGCGGACCTAACCGCAAATGTGCGTACCTAACCACAAATGTGCGGACGTAACCGCAAATGTGCGGACTTAACCGCAAATGTGCGGACCTAACCGCAAATCTGCGGACGTAACCGCAAATGTGCGGACGTAACCGCAAATGTGCGGACCTAACTGCAAATGTGCGTACCTTACCGCAAATGTGCGGACGTAACCGCAAATGTGCGGACTTAACCGCAAATGTGCGGACGTAACCGCAAATGTGCGGACGTAACCGCAAATGTGCGGACCTAACCGCAAATGTGCGGACGTAACCGCAAATGTGCGGACCTAACCGCAAATGTGCGGACGTAACCGCAAATGTGCGGACTTAACCGCAAATGTGCGGACGTAACCGCAAATGTGCGGACGTAACCGAAAATGTGCGGACTTAACTGCAAATGTGCGGACGTAACCGCAAATGTGCGGACGTAACCGCAAATGTACGGACTTAACCGCAAATGTGCGGACTTAACCGCAAATGTGCGGACGTAACCGCAAATGTGCGGACCTAACCTCAAATGTGCGGACCTAACCGCAAATGTGCGGACCTAACCGCAAATGTGCGTACCTAACAGCAAATGTGCGGATCTAACGGCAAATGTGCGGACCTAACCGCAAATGTGCGGACCTAACCGCAAATGTGCGGACGTAACCGCAAATTTGCGGACGTAACCGCAAATGTGCGGACCTAACCGTAAATGTGCGTACCTAACCGCAAATGTGCGGATCTAACCGCAAATGTGCGGAACTAACCGCAAATGTGCGGACCTAACCGCAAATGTGCGGACGTAACCGCAAATGTGCGGACGTAACCGCAAATGTGCGGACCTAACCGCAAATGTGCGTACCTTACCGCAAATGTGCGGACGTAACCGCAAATGTGCGGACGTAACCGCAAATGTGCGGACTTAACCGCAAATGTGCGGACCTAACCGCAAATGTGCGTACCTAACCACAAATGTGCGGACGTAACCGCAAATGTGCGGACTTAACCGCAAATGTGCGGACCTAACCGCAAATGTGCGGACGTAACCGCAAATGTGCGGACGTAACCGCAAATGTGCGGACCTAACTGCAAATGTGCGTACCTTACCGCAAATGTGCGGACGTAACCGCAAATGTGCGGACTTAACCGCAAATGTGCGGACGTAACCGCAAATGTGCGGACGTAACCGCAAATGTGCGGACCTAACCGCAAATGTGCGGACGTAACCGCAAATGTGCGGACCTAACCGCAAATGTGCGGACGTAACCGCAAATGTGCGGACTTAACCGCAAATGTGCGGACGTAACCGCAAATGTGCGGACGTAACCGAAAATGTGCGGACTTAACTGCAAATGTGCGGACGTAACCGCAAATGTGCGGACGTAACCGCAAATGTACGGACTTAACCGCAAATGTGCGGACTTAACCGCAAATGTGCGGACGTAACCGCAAATGTGCGGACCTAACCTCAAATGTGCGGACGTAACCGCAAATGTGCGGACGTAACCGCAAATGTGCGGACGTAACCGCAAATGTGCGGACTTAACCGCAAATGTGCGGACGTAACCGCAAATGTGCGGACGTAACCGCAAATGTGCGGACCTAACCGCAAATGTGCGGACCTAACCGCAAATGTGCGGACCTAACCGCAAATGTGCGGACCTAACCGCAAATGTGCGGACCTAACCGCAAATGTGCGTACCTAACAGCAAATGTGCGGATCTAACGGCAAATGTGCGGACCTAACCGCAAATGTGCGGACCTAACCGCAAATGTGCGGACGTAACCGCAAATTTGCGGACGTAACCGCAAATGTGCGGACCTAACCGTAAATGTGCGTACCTAACCGCAAATGTGCGGATCTAACCGCAAATGTGCGGAACTAACCGCAAATGTGCGGACCTAACCGCAAATGTGCGGACGTAACCGCAAATGTGCGGACGTAACCGCAAATGTGCGGACCTAACCGCAAATGTGCGTACCTTACCGCAAATGTGCGGACGTAACCGCAAATGTGCGGACGTAACCGCAAATGTGCGGACTTAACCGCAAATGTGCGGACCTAACCGCAAATGTGCGTACCTAACCACAAATGTGCGGACGTAACCGCAAATGTGCGGACTTAACCGCAAATGTGCGGACCTAACCGCAAATGTGCGGACGTAACCGCAAATGTGCGGACGTAACCGCAAATGTGCGGACCTAACCGCAAATGTGCGTACCTTACCGCAAATGTGCGGACGTAACCGCAAATGTGCGGACTTAACCGCAAATGTGCGGACGTAACCGCAAATGTGCGGACGTAACCGCAAATGTGCGGACCTAACCGCAAATGTGCGGACGTAACCGCAAATGTGCGGACCTAACCGCAAATGTGCGGACGTAACCGCAAATGTGCGGACTTAACCGCAAATGTGCGGACGTAACCGCAAATGTGCGGACGTAACCGAAAATGTGCGGACTTAACTGCAAATGTGCGGACGTAACCGCAAATGTGCGGACGTAACCGCAAATGTACGGACTTAACCGCAAATGTGCGGACTTAACCGCAAATGTGCGGACGTAACCGCAAATGTGCGGACCTAACCTCAAATGTGCGGACGTAACCGCAAATGTGCGGACGTAACCGCAAATGTGCGGACGTAACCGCAAATGTGCGGACTTAACCGCAAATGTGCGGACGTAACCGCAAATGTGCGGACGTAACCGCAAATGTGCGGACTTAACCGCAAATGTGCGGACCTAACCGCAAATCTGCGGACGTAACCGCAAATGTGCGGACGTAACCGCAAATGTGCGGACCTAACTGCAAATGTGCGTACCTTACCGCAAATGTGCGGACGTAACCGCAAATGTGCGGACTTAACCGCAAATGTGCGGACGTAACCGCAAATGTGCGGACGTAACCGCAAATGTGCGGACCTAACCGCAAATGTGCGGACGTAACCGCAAATGTGCGGACCTAACCGCAAATGTGCGGACGTAACCGCAAATGTGCGGACTTAACCGCAAATGTGCGGACGTAACCGCAAATGTGCGGACGTAACCGAAAATGTGCGGACTTAACTGCAAATGTGCGGACGTAACCGCAAATGTGCGGACGTAACCGCAAATGTACGGACTTAACCGCAAATGTGCGGACTTAACCGCAAATGTGCGGACGTAACCGCAAATGTGCGGACCTAACCTCAAATGTGCGGACGTAACCGCAAATGTGCGGACGTAACCGCAAATGTGCGGACGTAACCGCAAATGTGCGGACTTAACCGCAAATGTGCGGACGTAACCGCAAATGTGCGGACGTAACCGCAAATGTGCGGACCTAACCGCAAATGTGCGGACCTAACCGCAAATGTGCGGACCTAACCGCAAATGTGC
Organism: Lasioglossum lativentre; assembly: GCA_916610255.1. NCBI lineage: Eukaryota > Metazoa > Arthropoda > Insecta > Hymenoptera > Halictidae > Lasioglossum > Lasioglossum lativentre. The sequence continues at coordinate 35,127 of CAKAJI010000416.1, forward strand.
GGACCTAACCGCAAATGTGCGGACCTAACCGCAAATGTGCGTACCTAACAGCAAATGTGCGGATCTAACGGCAAATGTGCGGACCTAACCGCAAATGTGCGGACCTAACCGCAAATGTGCGGACGTAACCGCAAATGTGCGGACGTAACCGCAAATGTGCGGACCTAACCGTAAATGTGCGTACCTAACCGCAAATGTGCGGATCTAACCGCAAATGTGCGGAACTAACCGCAAATGTGCGGACCTAACCGCAAATGTGCGGACGTAACCGCAAATGTGCGGACGTAACCGCAAATGTGCGGACCTAACCGCAAATGTGCGTACCTTACCGCAAATGTGCGGACGTAACCGCAAATGTGCGGACGTAACCGCAAATGTGCGGACTTAACCGCAAATGTGCGGACCTAACCGCAAATGTGCGTACCTAACCACAAATGTGCGGACGTAACCGCAAATGTGCGGACTTAACCGCAAATGTGCGGACCTAACCGCAAATGTGCGGACGTAACCGCAAATGTGCGGACGTAACCGCAAATGTGCGGACCTAACTGCAAATGTGCGTACCTTACCGCAAATGTGCGGACGTAACCGCAAATGTGCGGACTTAACCGCAAATGTGCGGACGTAACCGCAAATGTGCGGACGTAACCGCAAATGTGCGGACCTAACCGCAAATGTGCGGACGTAACCGCAAATGTGCGGACCTAACCGCAAATGTGCGGACGTAACCGCAAATGTGCGGACTTAACCGCAAATGTGCGGACGTAACCGCAAATGTGCGGACGTAACCGAAAATGTGCGGACTTAACTGCAAATGTGCGGACGTAACCGCAAATGTGCGGACGTAACCGCAAATGTACGGACTTAACCGCAAATGTGCGGACTTAACCGCAAATGTGCGGACGTAACCGCAAATGTGCGGACCTAACCTCAAATGTGCGGACGTAACCGCAAATGTGCGGACGTAACCGCAAATGTGCGGACGTAACCGCAAATGTGCGGACTTAACCGCAAATGTGCGGACGTAACCGCAAATGTGCGGACGTAACCGCAAATGTGCGGACCTAACCGCAAATGTGCGGACCTAACCGCAAATGTGCGGACCTAACCGCAAATGTGCGGACCTAACCGCAAATGTGCGGACCTAACCGCAAATGTGCGTACCTAACAGCAAATGTGCGGATCTAACGGCAAATGTGCGGACCTAACCGCAAATGTGCGGACCTAACCGCAAATGTGCGGACGTAACCGCAAATTTGCGGACGTAACCGCAAATGTGCGGACCTAACCGTAAATGTGCGTACCTAACCGCAAATGTGCGGATCTAACCGCAAATGTGCGGAACTAACCGCAAATGTGCGGACCTAACCGCAAATGTGCGGACGTAACCGCAAATGTGCGGACGTAACCGCAAATGTGAGGACCTAACCGCAAATGTGCGTACCTTACCGCAAATGTGCGGACGTAACCGCAAATGTGCGGACGTAACCGCAAATGTGCGGACTTAACCGCAAATGTGCGGACCTAACCGCAAATGTGCGTACCTAACCACAAATGTGCGGACGTAACCGCAAATGTGCGGACTTAACCGCAAATGTGCGGACCTAACCGCAAATGTGCGGACGTAACCGCAAATGTGCGGACGTAACCGCAAATGTGCGGACCTAACCGCAAATGTGCGGACGTAACCGCAAATGTGCGGACCTAACCGCAAATGTGCGGACGTAACCGCAAATGTGCGGACTTAACCGCAAATGTGCGGACCTAACCGCAAATGTGCGGATCTAACCGCAAATGTGCGGACCTAACTGCAAATGTGCGTACCTTACCGCAAATGTGCGGACGTAACCGCAAATGTGCGGACTTAACCGCAAATGTGCGGACGTAACCGCAAATGTGCGGACGTAACCGCAAATGTGCGGACCTAACCGCAAATGTGCGGACGTAACCGCAAATGTGCGGACCTAACCGCAAATGTGCGGACGTAACCGCAAATGTGCGGACTTAACCGCAAATGTGCGGACGTAACCGCAAATGTGCGGACGTAACCGAAAATGTGCGGACTTAACTGCAAATGTGCGGACGTAACCGCAAATGTGCGGACGTAACCGCAAATGTACGGACTTAACCGCAAATGTGCGGACTTAACCGCAAATGTGCGGACGTAACCGCAAATGTGCGGACCTAACCTCAAATGTGCGGACGTAACCGCAAATGTGCGGACGTAACCGCAAATGTGCGGACGTAACCGCAAATGTGCGGACTTAACCGCAAATGTGCGGACGTAACCGCAAATGTGCGGACGTAACCGCAAATGTGCGGACCCAACCGCAAATGTGCGGACCTAACCGCAAATGTGCGGACCTAACCGCAAATGTGCGGACCTAACCGCAAATGTGCGGACCTAACCGCAAATGTGCGTACCTAACAGCAAATGTGCGGATCTAACGGCAAATGTGCGGACCTAACCGCAAATGTGCGGACCTAACCGCAAATGTGCGGACGTAACCGCAAATTTGCGGACGTAACCGCAAATGTGCGGACCTAACCGTAAATGTGCGTACCTAACCGCAAATGTGCGGATCTAACCGCAAATGTGCGGAACTAACCGCAAATGTGCGGACCTAACCGCAAATGTGCGGACGTAACCGCAAATGTGCGGACGTAACCGCAAATGTGCGGACGTAACCGCAAATGTGCGGACGTAACCGCAAATGTGCGGACCTAACCGCAAATGTGCGGACGTAACCGCAAATGTGCGGACCTAACCGCAAATGTACGGACGTAACCGCAAATGTGCGGACTTAACCGCAAATGTGCGGACCTAACCGCAAATGTGCGGATCTAACCGCAAATGTGCGGACGTAACCGCAAATGTGCGGACCTAACCGCAAATGTGCGGACGTAACCGCAAATGTGCGGACTTAACCGCAAATGTGCGGACGTAACCGCAAATGTGCGGACGTAACCGAAAATGTGCGGACTTAACTGCAAATGTGCGGACGTAACCGCAAATGTGCGGACGTAACCGCAAATGTACGGACTTAACCGCAAATGTGCGGACTTAACCGCAAATGTGCGGACGTAACCGCAAATGTGCGGACCTAACCTCAAATGTGCGGACGTAACCGCAAATGTGCGGACGTAACCGCAAATGTGCGGACGTAACCGCAAATGTGCGGACTTAACCGCAAATGTGCGGACGTAACCGCAAATGTGCGGACGTAACCGCAAATGTGCGGACCTAACCGCAAATGTGCGGACCTAACCGCAAATGTGCGGACCTAACCGCAAATGTGCGGACCTAACCGCAAATGTGCGGACCTAACCGCAAATGTGCGTACCTAACAGCAAATGTGCGGATCTAACGGCAAATGTGCGGACCTAACCGCAAATGTGCGGACCTAACCGCAAATGTGCGGACGTAACCGCAAATTTGCGGACGTAACCGCAAATGTGCGGACCTAACCGTAAATGTGCGTACCTAACCGCAAATGTGCGGATCTAACCGCAAATGTGCGGACCTAACCGCAAATGTGCGGACCTAACCGCAAATGTGCGGACGTAACCGCAAATGTGCGGACGTAACCGCAAATGTGCGGACCTAACCGCAAATGTGCGTACCTAACCGCAAATGTGCGGACGTAACCGCAAATGTGCGGACGTAACCGCAAATGTGCGGACTTAACCGCAAATGTGCGGACCTAACCGCAAATGTGCGTACCTAACCACAAATGTGCGGACGTAACCGCAAATGTGCGGACTTAACCGCAAATGTGCAGACCTAACCGCAAATGTGCGGACCTAACCGCAAATGTGCGGACGTAACCGCAAATGTGCGGACTTAACCGCAAATGTGCGGACCTAACCGCAAATGTGCGGATCTAACCGCAAATGTGCGGACGTAACCGCAAATGTGCGGACCTAACCGCAAATGTGCGGACGTAACCGCAAATGTGCGGACGTAACCGCAAATGTGCGGACGTAACCGCAAATGTGCGGACTTAACCGCAAATGTGCGGACCTAACCGCAAATGTGCGTACCTAACAGCAAATGTGCGGATCTAACGGCAAATGTGCGGACCTAACCGCAAATGTGCGGACCTAACCGCAAATGTGCGGACGTAACCGCAAATTTGCGGACGTAACCGCAAATGTGCGGACCTAACCGTAAATGTGCGTACCTACCCGCAAATGTGCGGATCTAACCGCAAATGTGCGGACCTAACCGCAAATGTGCGGACGTAACCGCAAATGTGCGGACTTAACCGCAAATGTGCGGACGTAACCGCAAATGTGCGGACGTAACCGCAAATGTGCGGACTTAACCGCAAATGTGCGTACCTAACCGCAAATGTGCGGATCTAACCGCAAATGTGCGGACCTAACCGCAAATGTGCGGACCTAACCGCAAATCTGCGGACGTAACCGCAAATGTGCGGACGTAACCGCAAATGTGCGGACCTAACCGCAAATGTGCGGACCTAACCGCAAATGTGCGGACGTAACCGCAAATGTGCGGACTTAACCGCAAATGTGCGGACGTAACCGCAAATGTGCGGACGTAACCGCAAATGTGCGGACCTAACCGCAAATGTGCGGACGTAACCGCAAATGTGCGGACCTAACCGCAAATGTGCGTACCTTACCGCAAATGTGCGGACGTAACCGCAAATGTGCGGACGTAACCGCAAATGTGCGGACTTAACCGCAAATGTGCGGACCTAACCGCAAATGTGCGTACCTAACCACAAATGTGCGGACGTAACCGCAAATGTGCGGACTTAACCGCAAATGTGCGGACCTAACCGCAAATCTGCGGACGTAACCGCAAATGTGCGGACGTAACCGCAAATGTGCGGACCTAACTGCAAATGTGCGTACCTTACCGCAAATGTGCGGACGTAACCGCAAATGTGCGGACTTAACCGCAAATGTGCGGACGTAACCGCAAATGTGCGGACGTAACCGCAAATGTGCGGACCTAACCGCAAATGTGCGGACGTAACCGCAAATGTGCGGACCTAACCGCAAATGTGCGGACTTAACCGCAAATGTGCGGACCTAACCGCAAATGTGCGTACCTAACAGCAAATGTGCGGATCTAACGGCAAATGTGCGGACCTAACCGCAAATGTGCGGACCTAACCGCAAATGTGCGGACGTAACCGCAAATTTGCGGACGTAACCGCAAATGTGCGGACCTAACCGTAAATGTGCGTACCTAACCGCAAATGTGCGGATCTAACCGCAAATGTGCGGACCTAACCGCAAATGTGCGGACCTAACCGCAAATGTGCGGACGTAACCGCAAATGTGCGGACGTAACCGCAAATGTGCGGACCTAACCGCAAATGTGCGTACCTTACCGCAAATGTGCGGACGTAACCGCAAATGTGCGGACGTAACCGCAAATGTGCGGACTTAACCGCAAATGTGCGGACCTAACCGCAAATGTGCGTACCTAACCACAAATGTGCGGACGTAACCGCAAATGTGCGGACTTAACCGCAAATGTGCAGACCTAACCGAAAATGTGCGGACTTAACCGCAAATGTGCGGACGTAACCGCAAATGTGCGGACCTAACCGCAAATGTACGGACTTAACCGCAAATGTGCGGACTTAACCGCAAATGTGCGGACGTAACCGCAAATGTGCGGACCTAACCTCAAATGTGCGGACGTAACCGCAAATGTGCGGACGTAACCGCAAATGTGCGGACGTAACCGCAAATGTGCGGACTTAACCGCAAATGTGCGGACGTAACCGCAAATGTGCGGACGTAACCGCAAATGTGCGGACCTAACCGCAAATGTGCGGACCTAACCGCAAATGTGCGGACCTAACCGCAAATGTGCGTACCTAACCACAAATGTGCGGACGTAACCGCAAATGTGCGGACTTAACCGCAAATGTGCGGACCTAACCGCAAATCTGCGGACGTAACCGCAAATGTGCGGACGTAACCGCAAATGTGCGGACCTAACTGCAAATGTGCGTACCTTACCGCAAATGTGCGGACGTAACCGCAAATGTGCGGACTTAACCGCAAATGTGCGGACGTAACCGCAAATGTGCGGACGTAACCGCAAATGTGCGGACCTAACCGCAAATGTGCGGACGTAACCGCAAATGTGCGGACCTAACCGCAAATGTGCGGACTTAACCGCAAATGTGCGGACCTAACCGCAAATGTGCGTACCTAACAGCAAATGTGCGGATCTAACGGCAAATGTGCGGACCTAACCGCAAATGTGCGGACCTAACCGCAAATGTGCGGACGTAACCGCAAATTTGCGGACGTAACCGCAAATGTGCGGACCTAACCGTAAATGTGCGTACCTAACCGCAAATGTGCGGATCTAACCGCAAATGTGCGGACCTAACCGCAAATGTGCGGACCTAACCGCAAATGTGCGGACGTAACCGCAAATGTGCGGACGTAACCGCAAATGTGCGGACCTAACCGCAAATGTGCGTACCTTACCGCAAATGTGCGGACGTAACCGCAAATGTGCGGACGTAACCGCAAATGTGCGGACTTAACCGCAAATGTGCGGACCTAACCGCAAATGTGCGTACCTAACCACAAATGTGCGGACGTAACCGCAAATGTGCGGACTTAACCGCAAATGTGCAGACCTAACCGAAAATGTGCGGACTTAACCGCAAATGTGCGTACCTAACCGCAAATGTCCGGACGTAACCGCAAATGTGCGGACGTAACCGCAAATGTGCGGACCTAACTGCAAATGTGCGTACCTTACCGCAAATGTGCGGACGTAACCGCAAATGTGCGGACTTAACCGCAAATGTGCGGACGTAACCGCAAATGTGCGGACGTAACCGCAAATGTGCGGACCTAACCGCAAATGTGCGGACGTAACCGCAAATGTGCGGACCTAACCGCAAATGTGCGGACTTAACCGCAAATGTGCGGACCTAACCGCAAATGTGCGTACCTAACAGCAAATGTGCGGATCTAACGGCAAATGTGCGGACCTAACCGCAAATGTGCGGACCTAACCGCAAATGTGCGGACGTAACCGCAAATTTGCGGACGTAACCGCAAATGTGCGGACCTAACCGTAAATGTGCGTACCTAACCGCAAATGTGCGGATCTAACCGCAAATGTGCGGACCTAACCGCAAATGTGCGGACCTAACCGCAAATGTGCGGACGTAACCGCAAATGTGCGGACGTAACCGCAAATGTGCGGACCTAACCGCAAATGTGCGTACCTTACCGCAAATGTGCGGACGTAACCGCAAATGTGCGGACGTAACCGCAAATGTGCGGACTTAACCGCAAATGTGCGGACCTAACCGCAAATGTGCGTACCTAACCACAAATGTGCGGACGTAACCGCAAATGTGCGGACTTAACCGCAAATGTGCAGACCTAACCGAAAATGTGCGGACTTAACCGCAAATGTGCGGACGTAACCGCAAATGTGCGGACCTAACCGCAAATGTGCGGACTTAACCGCAAATGTGCGGACTTAACCGCAAATGTGCGGACGTAACCGCAAATGTGCGGACCTAACCTCAAATGTGCGGACGTAACCGCAAATGTGCGGACGTAACCGCAAATGTGCGGACGTAACCGCAAATGTGCGGACTTAACCGCAAATGTGCGGACGTAACCGCAAATGTGCGGACGTAACCGCAAATGTGCGGACCTAACCGCAAATGTGCGGACCTAACCGCAAATGTGCGGACCTAACCGCAAATGTGCGGACCTAACCGCAAATGTGCGGACCTAACCGCAAATGTGCGTACCTAACAGCAAATGTGCGGATCTAACGGCAAATGTGCGGACCTAACCGCAAATGTGCGGACCTAACCGCAAATGTGCGGACGTAACCGCAAATGTGCGGACGTAACCGCAAATGTGCGGACCTAACCGTAAATGTGCGTACCTAACCGCAAATGTGCGGATCTAACCGCAAATGTGCGGACCTAACCGCAAATGTGCGGACCTAACCGCAAATGTGCGGACGTAACCGCAAATGTGCGGACGTAACCGCAAATGTGCGGACCTAACCGCAAATGTGCGTACCTTACCGCAAATGTGCGGACGTAACCGCAAATGTGCGGACGTAACCGCAAATGTGCGGACTTAACCGCAAATGTGCGGACCTAACCGCAAATGTGCGTACCTAACCACAAATGTGCGGACGTAACCGCAAATGTGCGGACTTAACCGCAAATGTGCAGACCTAACCGAAAATGTGCGGACTTAACCGCAAATGTGCGGACGTAACCGCAAATGTGCGGACCTAACCGCAAATGTGCGGACGTAACCGCAAATGTGCGGACGTAACCGCAAATGTGCGGACCTAACCGCAAATGTGCGTACCTAACCGCAAATGTGCGGACCTAACCGCAAATGTGCGGACCAAACCGCAAATGTGCGGACCTAACCGCAAATGTGCGTACCTAACAGCAAATGTGCGGACCTAACGGCAAATGTGCGGACCTAACCGCAAATGTGCGGACCTAACCGCAAATGTGCGGACGTAACCGCAAATTTGCGGACGTAACCGCAAATTTGCGGACGTAACCGCAAATGTGCGGAACTAACCGTAAATGTGCGTACCTAACCGCAAATGTGCGGATCTAACCGCAAATGTGCGGACCTAACCGCAAATGTGCGGACCTAACCGCAAATGTGCGGACGTAACCGCAAATGTGCGGACGTAACCGCAAATGTGCGGACCTAACCGCAAATGTGCGTACCTTACCGCAAATGTGCGGACGTAACCGCAAATGTGCGGACGTAACCGCAAATGTGCGGACTTAACCGCAAATGTGCGGACCTAACCGCAATTGTGCGTACCTAACCACAAATGTGCGGACGTAACCGCAAATGTGCGGACTTAACCGCAAATGTGCAGACCTAACCGAAAATGTGCGGACTTAACCGCAAATGTGCAGACGTAACCGCAAATGTGCGGACCTAACCGCAAATGTGCGGACGTAACCGCAAATGTGCGGACTTAACCGCAAATGTGCGGACCTAACCGCAAATGTGCGTACCTAACCGCAAATGTGCGGATCTAACCGCAAATGTGCGGACCTAACCGCAAATGTGCGGACCTAACCGCAAATGTGCGTACCTAACAGCAAATGTGCGGATCTAACGGCAAATGTGCGGACCTAACCGCAAATGTGCGGACCTAACCGCAAATGTGCGGACGTAACCGCAAATGTGTGGAGGTAACCGCAAATGTGCGGACCTAACCGCAAATGTGCGGACGTAACCGCAAATGTGCGGACGTAACCGCAAATGTGCGGACCTAACCGCAAATGTGCGTACCTAACCGCAAATGTGCGGACGTAACCGCAAATGTGCGGACGTAACCGCAAATGTGCGGACTTAACCGCAAATGTGCGGACCTAACCGCAAATGTGCGTACCTAACCACAAATGTGCGGACGTAACCGCAAATGTGCGGACTTAACCGCAAATGTGCAGACCTAACCGCAAATGTGCGGACCTAACCGCAAATGTGCGGACGTAACCGCAAATGTGCGGACTTAACCGCAAATGTGCGGACCTAACCGCAAATGTGCGGATCTAACCGCAAATGTGCGGACGTAACCGCAAATGTGCGGACCTAACCGCAAATGTGCGGACGTAACCGCAAATGTGCGGACGTAACCGCAAATGTGCGGACGTAACCGCAAATGTGCGGACTTAACCGCAAATGTGCGGACCTAACCGCAAATGTGCGTACCTAACAGCAAATGTGCGGATCTAACGGCAAATGTGCGGACCTAACCGCAAATGTGCGGACCTAACCGCAAATGTGCGGACGTAACCGCAAATTTGCGGACGTAACCGCAAATGTGCGGACCTAACCGTAAATGTGCGTACCTACCCGCAAATGTGCGGATCTAACCGCAAATGTGCGGACCTAACCGCAAATGTGCGGACGTAACCGCAAATGTGCGGACTTAACCGCAAATGTGCGGACGTAACCGCAAATGTGCGGACGTAACCGCAAATGTGCGGACTTAACCGCAAATGTGCGTACCTAACCGCAAATGTGCGGATCTAACCGCAAATGTGCGGACCTAACCGCAAATGTGCGGACCTAACCGCAAATCTGCGGACGTAACCGCAAATGTGCGGACGTAACCGCAAATGTGCGGACCTAACAGCAAATGTGCGTACCTTACCGCAAATGTGCGGACGTAACCGCAAATGTGCGGACTTAACCGCAAATGTGCGGACGTAACCGCAAATGTGCGGACGTAACCGCAAATGTGCGGACCTAACCGCAAATGTGCGGACGTAACCGCAAATGTGCGGACCTAACCGCAAATGTGCGTACCTTACCGCAAATGTGCGGACGTAACCGCAAATGTGCGGACGTAACCGCAAATGTGCGGACTTAACCGCAAATGTGCGGACCTAACCGCAAATGTGCGTACCTAACCACAAATGTGCGGACGTAACCGCAAATGTGCGGACTTAACCGCAAATGTGCGGACCTAACCGCAAATGTGCGGACGTAACCGCAAATGTGCGGACGTAACCGCAAATGTGCGGACCTAACTGCAAATGTGCGTACCTTACCGCAAATGTGCGGACGTAACCGCAAATGTGCGGACTTAACCGCAAATGTGCGGACGTAACCGCAAATGTGCGGACGTAACCGCAAATGTGCGGACCTAACCGCAAATGTGCGGACGTAACCGCAAATGTGCGGACCTAACCGCAAATGTGCGGACTTAACCGCAAATGTGCGGACCTAACCGCAAATGTGCGGATCTAACCGCAAATGTGCGGACGTAACCGCAAATGTGCGGACCTAACCGCAAATGTGCGGACGTAACCGCAAATGTGCGGACTTAACCGCAAATGTGCGGACGTAACCGCAAATGTGCGGACGTAACCGAAAATGTGCGGACTTAACTGCAAATGTGCGGACGTAACCGCAAATGTGCGGACGTAACCGCAAATGTACGGACTTAACCGCAAATGTGCGGACTTAACCGCAAATGTGCGGACCTAACCGCAAATCTGCGGACGTAACCGCAAATGTGCGGACGTAACCGCAAATGTGCGGACCTAACTGCAAATGTGCGTACCTTACCGCAAATGTGCGGACGTAACCGCAAATGTGCGGACTTAACCGCAAATGTGCGGACGTAACCGCAAATGTGCGGACGTAACCGCAAATGTGCGGACCTAACCGCAAATGTGCGGACGTAACCGCAAATGTGCGGACCTAACCGCAAATGTGCGGACGTAACCGCAAATGTGCGGACTTAACCGCAAATGTGCGGACCTAACCGCAAATGTGCGGACGTAACCGCAAATGTGCGGACGTAACCGCAAATGTGCGGACCTAACCGCAAATGTGCGTACCTTACCGCAAATGTGCGGACGTAACCGCAAATGTGCGGACGTAACCGCAAATGTGCGGACTTAACCGCAAATGTGCGGACCTAACCGCAAATGTGCGTACCTAACCACAAATGTGCGGACGTAACCGCAAATGTGCGGACTTAACCGCAAATGTGCAGACCTAACCGAAAATGTGCGGACTTAACCGCAAATGTGCGGACGTAACCGCAAATGTGCGGACCTAACCGCAAATGTGCGGACGTAACCGCAAATGTGCGGACGTAACCGCAAATGTGCGGACCTAACCGCAAATGTGCGTACCTAACCGCAAATGTGCGGACCTAACCGCAAATGTGCGGACCAAACCGCAAATGTGCGGACCTAACCGCAAATGTGCGTACCTAACAGCAAATGTGCGGACCTAACGGCAAATGTGCGGACCTAACCGCAAATGTGCGGACCTAACCGCAAATGTGCGGACGTAACCGCAAATTTGCGGACGTAACCGCAAATGTGCGGAACTAACCGTAAATGTGCGTACCTAACCGCAAATGTGCGGATCTAACCGCAAATGTGCGGACCTAACCGCAAATGTGCGGACCTAACCGCAAATGTGCGGACTTAACCGCAAATGTGCGGACCTAACCGCAAATGTGCGGATCTAACCGCAAATGTGCGGACGTAACCGCAAATGTGCGGACCTAACCGCAAATGTGCGGACGTAACCGCAAATGTGCGGACTTAACCGCAAATGTGCGGACGTAACCGCAAATGTGCGGACGTAACCGAAAATGTGCGGACTTAACTGCAAATGTGCGGACGTAACCGCAAATGTGCGGACGTAACCGCAAATGTACGGACTTAACCGCAAATGTGCGGACTTAACCGCAAATGTGCGGACCTAACCGCAAATCTGCGGACGTAACCGCAAATGTGCGGACGTAACCGCAAATGTGCGGACCTAACTGCAAATGTGCGTACCTAACCGCAAATGTGCGGACGTAACCGCAAATGTGCGGACTTAACCGCAAATGTGCGGACGTAACCGCAAATGTGCGGACGTAACCGCAAATGTGCGGACCTAACCGCAAATGTGCGGACGTAACCGCAAATGTGCGGACCTAACCGCAAATGTGCGGACGTAACCGCAAATGTGCGGACTTAACCGCAAATGTGCGTACCTAACCGCAAATGTGCGGATCTAACCGCAAATGTGCGGACCTAACCGCAAATGTGCGGACCTAACCGCAAATGTGCGGACGTAACCGCAAATGTGCGGACGTAACCGCAAATGTGCGGACCTAACTGCAAATGTGCGTACCTAACCGCAAATGTGCGGACGTAACCGCAAATGTGCGGACTTAACCGCAAATGTGCGGACGTAACCGCAAATGTGCGGACGTAACCGCAAATGTGCGGACCTAACCGCAAATGTGCGGACGTAACCGCAAATGTGCGGACCTAACCGCAAATGTGCGTACCTTACCGCAAATGTGCGGACGTAACCGCAAATGTGCGGACGTAACCGCAAATGTGCGGACTTAACCGCAAATGTGCGGACCTAACCGCAAATGTGCGTACCTAACCGCAAATGTGCGGACGTAACCGCAAATGTGCGGACGTAACCGCAAATGTACGGACTTAACCGCAAATGTGCGGACTTAACCGCAAATGTGCGGACGTAACCGCAAATGTGCGGACCTAACCGCAAATGTGCGGACGTAACCGCAAATGTGCGGACGTAACCGCAAATGTGCGGACGTAACCGCAAATGTGCGGACTTAACCGCAAATGTGCGGACGTAACCGCAAATGTGCGGACGTAACCGCAAATGTGCGGACCTAACCGCAAATGTGCGGACCTAACCGCAAATGTGCGGACCTAACCGCAAATGTGCGGACCTAACCGCAAATGTGCGGACCTAACCGCAAATGTGCGTACCTAACAGCAAATGTGCGGATCTAACGGCAAATGTGCGGACCTAACCGCAAATGTGCGGACCTAACCGCAAATGTGCGGACGTAACCGCAAATTTGCGGACGTAACCGCAAATGTGCGGACGTAACCGCAAATGTGCGGACCTAACCGCAAATGTGCGTACCTAACCGCAAATGTGCGGATCTAACCGCAAATGTGCGGACCTAACCGCAAATGTGCGGACCTAACCGCAAATGTGCGGACGTAACCGCAAATGTGCGGACGTAACCGCAAATGTGCGGACCTAACCGCAAATGTGCGTACCTTACCGCAAATGTGCGGACGTAACCGCAAATGTGCGGACGTAACCGCAAATGTGCGGACTTAACCGCAAATGTGCGGACCTAACCGCAAATGTGCGTACCTAACCACAAATGTGCGGACGTAACCGCAAATGTGCGGACTTAACCGCAAATGTGCAGACCTAACCGAAAATGTGCGGACTTAACCGCAAATGTGCGGACGTAACCGCAAATGTGCGGACCTAACCGCAAATGTGCGGACGTAACCGCAAATGTGCGGACGTAACCGCAAATGTGCGGACCTAACCGCAAATGTGCGTACCTAACCGCAAATGTGCGGACCTAACCGCAAATGTGCGGACCAAACCGCAAATGTGCGGACCTAACCGCAAATGTGCGTACCTAACAGCAAATGTGCGGACCTAACGGCAAATGTGCGGACCTAACCGCAAATGTGCGGACTTAACCGCAAATGTGCGGACCTAACCGCAAATGTGCGGATCTAACCGCAAATGTGCGGACGTAACCGCAAATGTGCGGACCTAACCGCAAATGTGCGGACGTAACCGCAAATGTGCGGACTTAACCGCAAATGTGCGGACGTAACCGCAAATGTGCGGACGTAACCGAAAATGTGCGGACTTAACCGCAAATGTGCGGACGTAACCGCAAATGTGCGGACGTAACCGCAAATGTACGGACTTAACCGCAAATGTGCGGACTTAACCGCAAATGTGCGGACCTAACCGCAAATCTGCGGACGTAACCGCAAATGTGCGGACGTAACCGCAAATGTGCGGACCTAACCGCAAATGTGCGTACCTTACCGCAAATGTGCGGACGTAACCGCAAATGTGCGGACTTAACCGCAAATGTGCGGACGTAACCGCAAATGTGCGGACGTAACCGCAAATGTGCGGACCTAACCGCAAATGTGCGGACGTAACCGCAAATGTGCGGACCTAACCGCAAATGTGCGGACGTAACCGCAAATGTGCGGACTTAACCGCAAATGTGCGTACCTAACCGCAAATGTGCGGATCTAACCGCAAATGTGCGGACCTAACCGCAAATGTGCGGACCTAACCGCAAATGTGCGGACGTAACCGCAAATGTGCGGACGTAACCGCAAATGTGCGGACCTAACTGCAAATGTGCGTACCTTACCGCAAATGTGCGGACGTAACCGCAAATGTGCGGACTTAACCGCAAATGTGCGGACGTAACCGCAAATGTGCGGACGTAACCGCAAATGTGCGGACCTAACCGCAAATGTGCGGACGTAACCGCAAATGTGCGGACCTAACCGCAAATGTGCGTACCTTACCGCAAATGTGCGGACGTAACCGCAAATGTGCGGACGTAACCGCAAATGTGCGGACTTAACCGCAAATGTGCGGACCTAACCGCAAATGTGCGTACCTAACCGCAAATGTGCGGACGTAACCGCAAATGTGCGGACGTAACCGCAAATGTACGGACTTAACCGCAAATGTGCGGACTTAACCGCAAATGTGCGGACGTAACCGCAAATGTGCGGACCTAACCTCAAATGTGCGGACGTAACCGCAAATGTGCGGACGTAACCGCAAATGTGCGGACGTAACCGCAAATGTGCGGACTTAACCGCAAATGTGCGGACGTAACCGCAAATGTGCGGACGTAACCGCAAATGTGCGGACCTAACCGCAAATGTGCGGACCTAACCGCAAATGTGCGGACCTAACCGCAAATGTGCGGACCTAACCGCAAATGTGCGGACCTAACCGCAAATGTGCGTACCTAACAGCAAATGTGCGGATCTAACGGCAAAATGTGCGGACCTAACCGCAAATGTGCGGACCTAACCGCAAATGTGCGGACGTAACCGCAAATTTGCGGACGTAACCGCAAATGTGCGGACGTAACCGAAAATGTGCGGACTTAACTGCAAATGTGCGGACGTAACCGCAAATGTGCGGACGTAACCGCAAATGTACGGACTTAACCGCAAATGTGCGGACTTAACCGCAAATGTGCGGACCTAACCGCAAATCTGCGGACGTAACCGCAAATGTGCGGACGTAACCGCAAATGTGCGGACCTAACTGCAAATGTGCGTACCTTACCGCAAATGTGCGGACGTAACCGCAAATGTGCGGACTTAACCGCAAATGTGCGGACGTAACCGCAAATGTGCGGACGTAACCGCAAATGTGCGGACCTAACCGCAAATGTGCGGACGTAACCGCAAATGTGCGGACCTAACCGCAAATGTGCGGACGTAACCGCAAATGTGCGGACTTAACCGCAAATGTGCGTACCTAACCGCAAATGTGCGGATCTAACCGCAAATGTGCGGACCTAACCGCAAATGTGCGGACCTAACCGCAAATGTGCGGACGTAACCGCAAATGTGCGGACGTAACCGCAAATGTGCGGACCTAACTGCAAATGTGCGTACCTTACCGCAAATGTGCGGACGTAACCGCAAATGTGCGGACTTAACCGCAAATGTGCGGACGTAACCGCAAATGTGCGGACGTAACCGCAAATGTGCGGACCTAACCGCAAATGTGCGGACGTAACCGCAAATGTGCGGACCTAACCGCAAATGTGCGTACCTAACCGCAAATGTGCGGACGTAACCGCAAATGTGCGGACGTAACCGCAAATGTGCGGACTTAACCGCAAATGTGCGGACCTAACCGCAAATGTGCGTACCTAACCGCAAATGTGCGGACGTAACCGCAAATGTGCGGACGTAACCGCAAATGTACGGACTTAACCGCAAATGTGCGGACTTAACCGCAAATGTGCGGACGTAACCGCAAATGTGCGGACCTAACCTCAAATGTGCGGACGTAACCGCAAATGTGCGGACGTAACCGCAAATGTGCGGACGTAACCGCAAATGTGCGGACTTAACCGCAAATGTGCGGACGTAACCGCAAATGTGCGGACGTAACCGCAAATGTGCGGACCTAACCGCAAATGTGCGGACCTAACCGCAAATGTGCGGACCTAACCGCAAATGTGCGGACCTAACCGCAAATGTGCGGACCTAACCGCAAATGTGCGTACCTAACAGCAAATGTGCGGATCTAACGGCAAATGTGCGGACCTAACCGCAAATGTGCGGACCTAACCGCAAATGTGCGGACGTAACCGCAAATTTGCGGACGTAACCGCAAATGTGCGGACGTAACCGCAAATGTGCGGACCTAACCGTAAATGTGCGTACCTAACCGCAAATGTGCGGATCTAACCGCAAATGTGCGGACCTAACCGCAAATGTGCGGACCTAACCGCAAATGTGCGGACGTAACCGCAAATGTGCGGACGTAACCGCAAATGTGCGGACCTAACCGCAAATGTGCGTACCTTACCGCAAATGTGCGGACGTAACCGCAAATGTGCGGACGTAACCGCAAATGTGCGGACTTAACCGCAAATGTGCGGACCTAACCGCAAATGTGCGTACCTAACCACAAATGTGCGGACGTAACCGCAAATGTGCGGACTTAACCGCAAATGTGCAGACCTAACCGAAAATGTGCGGACTTAACCGCAAATGTGCGGACGTAACCGCAAATGTGCGGACCTAACCGCAAATGTGCGGACGTAACCGCAAATGTGCGGACGTAACCGCAAATGTGCGGACCTAACCGCAAATGTGCGTACCTAACCGCAAATGTGCGGACCTAACCGCAAATGTGCGGACCAAACCGCAAATGTGCGGACCTAACCGCAAATGTGCGTACCTAACAGCAAATGTGCGGACCTAACGGCAAATGTGCGGACCTAACCGCAAATGTGCGGACCTAACCGCAAATGTGCGGACGTAACCGCAAATTTGCGGACGTAACCGCAAATGTGCGGACCTAACCGTAAATGTGCGTACCTAACCGCAAATGTGCGGATCTAACCGCAAATGTGCGGACCTAACCGCAAATGTGCGGACCTAACCGCAAATGTGCGGACGTAACCGCAAATGTGCGGACGTAACCGCAAATGTGCGGACCTAACCGCAAATGTGCGTACCTTACCGCAAATGTGCGGACGTAACCGCAAATGTGCGGACCTAACCGCAAATGTGCGGACCTAACCGCAAATGTGCGGACCTAACCGCAAATGTGCGGACCTAACCGCAAATGTGCGGACCTAACCGCAAATGTGCGTACCTAACAGCAAATGTGCGGATCTAACGGCAAATGTGCGGACCTAACCGCAAATGTGCGGACCTAACCGCAAATGTGCGGACGTAACCGCAAATTTGCGGACGTAACCGCAAATTTGCGGACGTAACCGCAAATGTGCGGACCTAACCGTAAATGTGCGTACCTAACCGCAAATGTGCGGATCTAACCGCAAATGTGCGGACCTAACCGCAAATGTGCGGACCTAACCGCAAATGTGCGGACGTAACCGCAAATGTGCGGACCTAACCGCAAATGTGCGTACCTTACCGCAAATGTGCGGACGTAACCGCAAATGTGCGGACGTAACCGCAAATGTGCGGACTTAACCGCAAATGTGCGGACCTAACCGCAAATGTGCGTACCTAACCACAAATGTGCGGACGTAACCGCAAATGTGCGGACTTAACCGCAAATGTGCAGACCTAACCGAAAATGTGCGGACTTAACCGCAAATGTGCGGACGTAACCGCAAATGTGCGGACCTAACCGCAAATGTGCGGACGTAACCGCAAATGTGCGGACGTAACCGCAAATGTGCGGACCTAACCGCAAATGTGCGTACCTAACCGCAAATGTGCGGACCTAACCGCAAATGTGCGGA
This sequence comes from Lasioglossum lativentre, assembly GCA_916610255.1. Lineage (NCBI taxonomy): Eukaryota > Metazoa > Arthropoda > Insecta > Hymenoptera > Halictidae > Lasioglossum > Lasioglossum lativentre. Next base: position 53,491 of record CAKAJI010000416.1, read on the forward strand.
CCAAACCGCAAATGTGCGGACCTAACCGCAAATGTGCGTACCTAACAGCAAATGTGCGGACCTAACGGCAAATGTGCGGACCTAACCGCAAATGTGCGGACCTAACCGCAAATGTGCGGACGTAACCGCAAATTTGCGGACGTAACCGCAAATGTGCGGACCTAACCGTAAATGTGCGTACCTAACCGCAAATGTGCGGATCTAACCGCAAATGTGCGGACCTAACCGCAAATGTGCGGACCTAACCGCAAATGTGCGGACGTAACCGCAAATGTGCGGACGTAACCGCAAATGTGCGGACGTAACCGCAAATGTGCGGACTTAACCGCAAATGTGCGGACCTAACCGCAAATGTGCGTACCTAACCACAAATGTGCGGACGTAACCGCAAATGTGCGGACTTAACCGCAAATGTGCAGACCTAACCGAAAATGTGCGGACTTAACCGCAAATGTGCGGACGTAACCGCAAATGTGCGGACCTAACCGCAAATGTGCGGACGTAACCGCAAATGTGCGGACGTAACCGCAAATGTGCGGACCTAACCGCAAATGTGCGTACCTAACCGCAAATGTGCGGACCTAACCGCAAATGTGCGGACCAAACCGCAAATGTGCGGACCTAACCGCAAATGTGCGTACCTAACAGCAAATGTGCGGACCTAACGGCAAATGTGCGGACCTAACCGCAAATGTGCGGACTTAACCGCAAATGTGCGGACCTAACCGCAAATGTGCGGATCTAACCGCAAATGTGCGGACGTAACCGCAAATGTGCGGACCTAACCGCAAATGTGCGGACGTAACCGCAAATGTGCGGACTTAACCGCAAATGTGCGGACGTAACCGCAAATGTGCGGACGTAACCGAAAATGTGCGGACTTAACTGCAAATGTGCGGACGTAACCGCAAATGTGCGGACGTAACCGCAAATGTACGGACTTAACCGCAAATGTGCGGACTTAACCGCAAATGTGCGGACCTAACCGCAAATCTGCGGACGTAACCGCAAATGTGCGGACGTAACCGCAAATGTGCGGACCTAACTGCAAATGTGCGTACCTTACCGCAAATGTGCGGACGTAACCGCAAATGTGCGGACTTAACCGCAAATGTGCGGACGTAACCGCAAATGTGCGGACGTAACCGCAAATGTGCGGACCTAACCGCAAATGTGCGGACCTAACCGCAAATGTGCGGACGTAACCGCAAATGTGCGGACGTAACCGCAAATGTGCGGACCTAACCGCAAATGTGCGTACCTTACCGCAAATGTGCGGACGTAACCGCAAATGTGCGGACCTAACCGCAAATGTGCGGACCTAACCGCAAATGTGCGGACCTAACCGCAAATGTGCGGACCTAACCGCAAATGTGCGGACCTAACCGCAAATGTGCGTACCTAACAGCAAATGTGCGGATCTAACGGCAAATGTGCGGACCTAACCGCAAATGTGCGGACCTAACCGCAAATGTGCGGACGTAACCGCAAATTTGCGGACGTAACCGCAAATTTGCGGACGTAACCGCAAATGTGCGGACCTAACCGTAAATGTGCGTACCTAACCGCAAATGTGCGGATCTAACCGCAAATGTGCGGACCTAACCGCAAATGTGCGGACCTAACCGCAAATGTGCGGACGTAACCGCAAATGTGCGGACCTAACCGTAAATGTGCGTACCTAACCGCAAATGTGCGGATCTAACCGCAAATGTGCGGACCTAACCGCAAATGTGCGGACCTAACCGCAAATGTGCGGACGTAACCGCAAATGTGCGGACGTAACCGCAAATGTGCGGACCTAACCGCAAATGTGCGTACCTTACCGCAAATGTGCGGACGTAACCGCAAATGTGCGGACGTAACCGCAAATGTGCGGACTTAACCGCAAATGTGCGGACCTAACCGCAAATGTGCGTACCTAACCACAAATGTGCGGACGTAACCGCAAATGTGCGGACTTAACCGCAAATGTGCAGACCTAACCGAAAATGTGCGGACTTAACCGCAAATGTGCGGACGTAACCGCAAATGTGCGGACCTAACCGCAAATGTGCGGACGTAACCGCAAATGTGCGGACGTAACCGCAAATGTGCGGACCTAACCGCAAATGTGCGTACCTAACCGCAAATGTGCGGACCTAACCGCAAATGTGCGGACCAAACCGCAAATGTGCGGACCTAACCGCAAATGTGCGTACCTAACAGCAAATGTGCGGACCTAACGGCAAATGTGCGGACCTAACCGCAAATGTGCGGACCTAACCGCAAATGTGCGGACGTAACCGCAAATTTGCGGACGTAACCGCAAATGTGCGGACCTAACCGTAAATGTGCGTACCTAACCGCAAATGTGCGGATCTAACCGCAAATGTGCGGACCTAACCGCAAATGTGCGGACCTAACCGCAAATGTGCGGACGTAACCGCAAATGTGCGGACGTAACCGCAAATGTGCGGACGTAACCGCAAATGTGCGGACTTAACCGCAAATGTGCGGACCTAACCGCAAATGTGCGTACCTAACCACAAATGTGCGGACGTAACCGCAAATGTGCGGACTTAACCGCAAATGTGCAGACCTAACCGAAAATGTGCGGACTTAACCGCAAATGTGCGGACGTAACCGCAAATGTGCGGACCTAACCGCAAATGTGCGGACGTAACCGCAAATGTGCGGACGTAACCGCAAATGTGCGGACCTAACCGCAAATGTGCGTACCTAACCGCAAATGTGCGGACCTAACCGCAAATGTGCGGACCAAACCGCAAATGTGCGGACCTAACCGCAAATGTGCGTACCTAACAGCAAATGTTCGGACCTAACGGCAAATGTGCGGACCTAACCGCAAATGTGCGGACTTAACCGCAAATGTGCGGACCTAACCGCAAATGTGCGGATCTAACCGCAAATGTGCGGACGTAACCGCAAATGTGCGGACCTAACCGCAAATGTGCGGACGTAACCGCAAATGTGCGGACTTAACCGCAAATGTGCGGACGTAACCGCAAATGTGCGGACGTAACCGAAAATGTGCGGACTTAACTGCAAATGTGCGGACGTAACCGCAAATGTGCGGACGTAACCGCAAATGTACGGACTTAACCGCAAATGTGCGGACTTAACCGCAAATGTGCGGACCTAACCGCAAATTTGCGGACGTAACCGCAAATGTGCGGACGTAACCGCAAATGTGCGGACCTAACTGCAAATGTGCGTACCTTACCGCAAATGTGCGGACGTAACCGCAAATGTGCGGACTTAACCGCAAATGTGCGGACGTAACCGCAAATGTGCGGACGTAACCGCAAATGTGCGGACCTAACCGCAAATGTGCGGACGTAACCGCAAATGTGCGGACCTAACCGCAAATGTGCGGACGTAACCGCAAATGTGCGGACTTAACCGCAAATGTGCGTACCTAACCGCAAATGTGCGGACGTAACCGCAAATGTGCGGACTTAACCGCAAATGTGCGGACGTAACCGCAAATGTGCGGACGTAACCGCAAATGTGCGGACCTAACCGCAAATGTGCGGACGTAACCGCAAATGTGCGGACCTAACCGCAAATGTGCGTACCTTACCGCAAATGTGCGGACGTAACCGCAAATGTGCGGACGTAACCGCAAATGTGCGGACTTAACCGCAAATGTGCGGACCTAACCGCAAATGTGCGTACCTAACCACAAATGTGCGGACGTAACCGCAAATGTGCGGACGTAACCGCAAATGTACGGACTTAACCGCAAATGTGCGGACTTAACCGCAAATGTGCGGACGTAACCGCAAATGTGCGGACCTAACCTCAAATGTGCGGACGTAACCGCAAATGTGCGGACGTAACCGCAAATGTGCGGACGTAACCGCAAATGTGCGGACTTAACCGCAAATGTGCGGACGTAACCGCAAATGTGCGGACGTAACCGCAAATGTGCGGACCTAACCGCAAATGTGCGGACCTAACCGCAAATGTGCGGACCTAACCGCAAATGTGCGGACCTAACCGCAAATGTGCGGACCTAACCGCAAATGTGCGTACCTAACAGCAAATGTGCGGATCTAACGGCAAATGTGCGGACCTAACCGCAAATGTGCGGACCTAACCGCAAATGTGCGGACGTAACCGCAAATTTGCGGACGTAACCGCAAATTTGCGGACGTAACCGCAAATGTGCGGACCTAACCGTAAATGTGCGTACCTAACCGCAAATGTGCGGATCTAACCGCAAATGTGCGGACCTAACCGCAAATGTGCGGACCTAACCGCAAATGTGCGGACGTAACCGCAAATGTGCGGACGTAACCGCAAATGTGCGGACCTAACCGCAAATGTGCGTACCTTACCGCAAATGTGCGGACGTAACCGCAAATGTGCGGACGTAACCGCAAATGTGCGGACTTAACCGCAAATGTGCGGACCTAACCGCAAATGTGCGTACCTAACCACAAATGTGCGGACGTAACCGCAAATGTGCGGACTTAACCGCAAATGTGCAGACCTAACCGAAAATGTGCGGACTTAACCGCAAATGTGCGGACGTAACCGCAAATGTGCGGACCTAACCGCAAATGTGCGGACGTAACCGCAAATGTGCGGACGTAACCGCAAATGTGCGGACCTAACCGCAAATGTGCGTACCTAACCGCAAATGTGCGGACCTAACCGCAAATGTGCGGACCTAACCGCAAATGTGCGGACCTAACCGCAAATGTGCGTACCTAACAGCAAATGTGCGGACCTAACGGCAAATGTGCGGACCTAACCGCAAATGTGCGGACCTAACCGCAAATGTGCGGACGTAACCGCAAATTTGCGGACGTAACCGCAAATGTGCGGACCTAACCGTAAATGTGCGTACCTAACCGCAAATGTGCGGATCTAACCGCAAATGTGCGGACCTAACCGCAAATGTGCGGACCTAACCGCAAATGTGCGGACGTAACCGCAAATGTGCGGACGTAACCGCAAATGTGCGGACCTAACCGCAAATGTGCGTACCTTACCGCAAATGTGCGGACGTAACCGCAAATGTGCGGACCTAACCGCAAATGTGCGGACCTAACCGCAAATGTGCGGACCTAACCGCAAATGTGCGGACCTAACCGCAAATGTGCGGACCTAACCGCAAATGTGCGTACCTAACAGCAAATGTGCGGATCTAACGGCAAATGTGCGGACCTAACCGCAAATGTGCGGACCTAACCGCAAATGTGCGGACGTAACCGCAAATGTGCGGACGTAACCGCAAATGTGCGGACGTAACCGCAAATGTGCGGACCTAACCGCAAATGTGCGTACCTAACCGCAAATGTGCGGATCTAACCGCAAATGTGCGGACCTAACCGCAAATGTGCGGACCTAACCGCAAATGTGCGGACGTAACCGCAAATGTGCGGACCTAACCGTAAATGTGCGTACCTAACCGCAAATGTGCGGATCTAACCGCAAATGTGCGGACCTAACCGCAAATGTGCGGACCTAACCGCAAATGTGCGGACGTAACCGCAAATGTGCGGACGTAACCGCAAATGTGCGGACCTAACCGCAAATGTGCGTACCTTACCGCAAATGTGCGGACGTAACCGCAAATGTGCGGACGTAACCGCAAATGTGCGGACTTAACCGCAAATGTGCGGACCTAACCGCAAATGTGCGTACCTAACCACAAATGTGCGGACGTAACCGCAAATGTGCGGACTTAACCGCAAATGTGCAGACCTAACCGAAAATGTGCGGACTTAACCGCAAATGTGCGGACGTAACCGCAAATGTGCGGACCTAACCGCAAATGTGCGGACGTAACCGCAAATGTGCGGACGTAACCGCAAATGTGCGGACCTAACCGCAAATGTGCGTACCTAACCGCAAATGTGCGGACCTAACCGCAAATGTGCGGACCAAACCGCAAATGTGCGGACCTAACCGCAAATGTGCGTACCTAACAGCAAATGTGCGGACCTAACGGCAAATGTGCGGACCTAACCGCAAATGTGCGGACCTAACCGCAAATGTGCGTACCTTACCGCAAATGTGCGGACGTAACCGCAAATGTGCGGACCTAACCGCAAATGTGCGGACCTAACCGCAAATGTGCGGACCTAACCGCAAATGTGCGGACCTAACCGCAAATGTGCGGACCTAACCGCAAATGTGCGTACCTAACAGCAAATGTGCGGATCTAACGGCAAATGTGCGGACCTAACCGCAAATGTGCGGACCTAACCGCAAATGTGCGGACGTAACCGCAAATTTGCGGACGTAACCGCAAATTTGCGGACGTAACCGCAAATGTGCGGACCTAACCGTAAATGTGCGTACCTAACCGCAAATGTGCGGATCTAACCGCAAATGTGCGGACCTAACCGCAAATGTGCGGACCTAACCGCAAATGTGCGGACGTAACCGCAAATGTGCGGACGTAACCGCAAATGTGCGGACCTAACCGCAAATGTGCGTACCTTACCGCAAATGTGCGGACGTAACCGCAAATGTGCGGACGTAACCGCAAATGTGCGGACTTAACCGCAAATGTGCGGACCTAACCGCAATTGTGCGTACCTAACCACAAATGTGCGGACGTAACCGCAAATGTGCGGACTTAACCGCAAATGTGCAGACCTAACCGAAAATGTGCGGACTTAACCGCAAATGTGCGGACGTAACCGCAAATGTGCGGACCTAACCGCAAATGTGCGGACGTAACCGCAAATGTGCGGACTTAACCGCAAATGTGCGGACCTAACCGCAAATGTGCGTACCTAACCGCAAATGTGCGGACGTAACCGCAAATGTGCGGACGTAACCGCAAATGTGCGGACTTAACCGCAAATGTGCGGACCTAACCGCAAATGTGCGTACCTAACCGCAAATGTGCGGACGTAACCGCAAATGTGCGGACTTAACCGCAAATGTGCAGACCTAACCGCAAATGTGCGGACCTAACCGCAAATGTGCGGACGTAACCGCAAATGTGCGGACTTAACCGCAAATGTGCGGACGTAACCGCAAATGTGCGGACGTAACCGAAAATGTGCGGACTTAACTGCAAATGTGCGGACGTAACCGCAAATGTGCGGACGTAACCGCAAATGTACGGACTTAACCGCAAATGTGCGGACTTAACCGCAAATGTGCGGACGTAACCGCAAATGTGCGGACCTAACCGCAAATGTGCGGACGTAACCGCAAATGTGCGGACTTAACCGCAAATGTGCGGACGTAACCGCAAATGTGCGGACGTAACCGAAAATGTGCGGACTTAACTGCAAATGTGCGGACGTAACCGCAAATGTGCGGACGTAACCGCAAATGTACGGACTTAACCGCAAATGTGCGGACTTAACCGCAAATGTGCGGACGTAACCGCAAATGTGCGGACCTAACCTCAAATGTGCGGACGTAACCGCAAATGTGCGGACGTAACCGCAAATGTGCGGACGTAACCGCAAATGTGCGGACTTAACCGCAAATGTGCGGACGTAACCGCAAATGTGCGGACGTAACCGCAAATGTGCGGACCTAACCGCAAATGTGCGTACCTAACCGCAAATGTGCGGACCTAACCGCAAATGTGCGGACCTAACCGCAAATGTGCGGACCTAACCGCAAATGTGCGTACCTAACAGCAAATGTGCGGATCTAACGGCAAATGTGCGGACCTAACCGCAAATGTGCGGACCTAACCGCAAATGTGCGGACGTAACCGCAAATTTGCGGACGTAACCGCAAATGTGCGGACCTAACCGTAAATGTGCGTACCTACCCGCAAATGTGCGGATCTAACCGCAAATGTGCGGACCTAACCGCAAATGTGCGGACGTAACCGCAAATGTGCGGACTTAACCGCAAATGTGCGGACGTAACCGCAAATGTGCGGACGTAACCGCAAATGTGCGGACTTAACCGCAAATGTGCGTACCTAACCGCAAATGTGCGGATCTAACCGCAAATGTGCGGACCTAACCGCAAATGTGCGGACCTAACCGCAAATCTGCGGACGTAACCTCAAATGTGCGGACGTAACCGCAAATGTGCGGACCTAACTGCAAATGTGCGTACCTTACCGCAAATGTGCGGACGTAACCGCAAATGTGCGGACTTAACCGCAAATGTGCGGACGTAACCGCAAATGTGCGGACGTAACCGCAAATGTGCGGACCTAACCGCAAATGTGCGGACGTAACCGCAAATGTGCGGACCTAACCGCAAATGTGCGGACGTAACCGCAAATGTGCGGACTTAACCGCAAATGTGCGGACCTAACCGCAAATGTGCGGATCTAACCGCAAATGTGCGGACGTAACCGCAAATGTGCGGACCTAACCGCAAATGTGCGGACGTAACCGCAAATGTGCGGACTTAACCGCAAATGTGCGGACGTAACCGCAAATGTGCGGACGTAACCGAAAATGTGCGGACTTAACTGCAAATGTGCGGACGTAACCGCAAATGTGCGGACGTAACCGCAAATGTACGGACTTAACCGCAAATGTGCGGACTTAACCGCAAATGTGCGGACGTAACCGCAAATGTGCGGACCTAACCTCAAATGTGCGGACGTAACCGCAAATGTGCGGACGTAACCGCAAATGTGCGGACGTAACCGCAAATGTGCGGACTTAACCGCAAATGTGCGGACGTAACCGCAAATGTGCGGACGTAACCGCAAATGTGCGGACCTAACCGCAAATGTGCGGACCTAACCGCAAATGTGCGGACCTAACCGCAAATGTGCGTACCTAACAGCAAATGTGCGGATCTAACGGCAAATGTGCGGACGTAACCGCAAATGTGCGGACTTAACCGCAAATGTGCAGACCTAACCGAAAATGTGCGGACTTAACCGCAAATGTGCGGACGTAACCGCAAATGTGCGGACCTAACCGCAAATGTGCGGACGTAACCGCAAATGTGCGGACTTAACCGCAAATGTGCGGACCTAACCGCAAATGTGCGTACCTAACCGCAAATGTGCGGACGTAACCGCAAATGTGCGGACGTAACCGCAAATGTGCGGACTTAACCGCAAATGTGCGGACCTAACCGCAAATGTGCGTACCTAACCGCAAATGTGCGGACGTAACCGCAAATGTGCGGACTTAACCGCAAATGTGCAGACCTAACCGCAAATGTGCGGACCTAACCGCAAATGTGCGGACGTAACCGCAAATGTGCGGACTTAACCGCAAATGTGCGGACGTAACCGCAAATGTGCGGACGTAACCGAAAATGTGCGGACTTAACCGCAAATGTGCGGACGTAACCGCAAATGTGCGGACGTAACCGCAAATGTACGGACTTAACCGCAAATGTGCGGACTTAACCGCAAATGTGCGGACGTAACCGCAAATGTGCGGACCTAACCGCAAATGTGCGGACGTAACCGCAAATGTGCGGACTTAACCGCAAATGTGCGGACGTAACCGCAAATGTGCGGACGTAACCGAAAATGTGCGGACTTAACCGCAAATGTGCGGACGTAACCGCAAATGTGCGGACGTAACCGCAAATGTGCGGACTTAACCGCAAATGTGCGGACTTAACCGCAAATGTGCGGACGTAACCGCAAATGTGCGGACCTAACCTCAAATGTGCGGACGTAACCGCAAATGTGCGGACGTAACCGCAAATGTGCGGACGTAACCGCAAATGTGCGGACTTAACCGCAAATGTGCGGACGTAACCGCAAATGTGCGGACGTAACCGCAAATGTGCGGACCTAACCGCAAATGTGCGTACCTAACCGCAAATGTGCGGACCTAACCGCAAATGTGCGGACCTAACCGCAAATGTGCGGACCTAACCGCAAATGTGCGTACCTAACAGCAAATGTGCGGATCTAACGGCAAATGTGCGGACCTAACCGCAAATGTGCGGACCTAACCGCAAATGTGCGGACGTAACCGCAAATTTGCGGACGTAACCGCAAATGTGCGGACCTAACCGTAAATGTGCGTACCTAACCGCAAATGTGCGGATCTAACCGCAAATGTGCGGACCTAACCGCAAATGTGCGGACGTAACCGCAAATGTGCGGACTTAACCGCAAATGTGCGGACGTAACCGCAAATGTGCGGACGTAACCGCAAATGTGCGGACTTAACCGCAAATGTGCGTACCTAACCGCAAATGTGCGGATCTAACCGCAAATGTGCGGACCTAACCGCAAATGTGCGGACCTAACCGCAAATCTGCGGACGTAACCTCAAATGTGCGGACGTAACCGCAAATGTGCGGACCTAACTGCAAATGTGCGTACCTTACCGCAAATGTGCGGACGTAACCGCAAATGTGCGGACTTAACCGCAAATGTGCGGACGTAACCGCAAATGTGCGGACGTAACCGCAAATGTGCGGACCTAACCGCAAATGTGCGGACGTAACCGCAAATGTGCGGACCTAACCGCAAATGTGCGGACGTAACCGCAAATGTGCGGACTTAACCGCAAATGTGCGGACCTAACCGCAAATGTGCGGATCTAACCGCAAATGTGCGGACGTAACCGCAAATGTGCGGACCTAACCGCAAATGTGCGGACGTAACCGCAAATGTGCGGACTTAACCGCAAATGTGCGGACGTAACCGCAAATGTGCGGACGTAACCGAAAATGTGCGGACTTAACTGCAAATGTGCGGACGTAACCGCAAATGTGCGGACGTAACCGCAAATGTACGGACTTAACCGCAAATGTGCGGACTTAACCGCAAATGTGCGGACGTAACCGCAAATGTGCGGACCTAACCTCAAATGTGCGGACGTAACCGCAAATGTGCGGACGTAACCGCAAATGTGCGGACGTAACCGCAAATGTGCGGACTTAACCGCAAATGTGCGGACGTAACCGCAAATGTGCGGACGTAACCGCAAATGTGCGGACCTAACCGCAAATGTGCGGACCTAACCGCAAATGTGCGGACCTAACCGCAAATGTGCGTACCTAACAGCAAATGTGCGGATCTAACGGCAAATGTGCGGACCTAACCGCAAATGTGCGGACGTAACCGCAAATTTGCGGACGTAACCGCAAATGTGCGGACCTAACCGTAAATGTGCGTACCTAACCGCAAATGTGCGGATCTAACCGCAAATGTGCGGACCTAACCGCAAATGTGCGGACCTAACCGCAAATGTGCGGACGTAACCGCAAATGTGCGGACGTAACCGCAAATGTGCGGACCTAACCGCAAATGTGCGTACCTTACCGCAAATGTGCGGACGTAACCGCAAATGTGCGGACGTAACCGCAAATGTGCGGACTTAACCGCAAATGTGCGGACCTAACCGCAAATGTGCGTACCTAACCACAAATGTGCGGACGTAACCGCAAATGTGCGGACTTAACCGCAAATGTGCAGACCTAACCGAAAATGTGCGGACTTAACCGCAAATGTGCGGACGTAACCGCAAATGTGCGGACCTAACCGCAAATGTGCGGACCTAACCGCAAATGTGCGGACGTAACCGCAAATGTGCGGACTTAACCGCAAATGTGCGGACGTAACCGCAAATGTGCGGACGTAACCGCAAATGTGCGGACTTAACCGCAAATGTGCGTACCTAACCGCAAATGTGCGGATCTAACCGCAAATGTGCGTACCTAACCGCAAATGTGCGGACCTAACCGCAAATGTGCGGACCTAACCGCAAATGTGCGGACCTAACCGCAAATGTGCGTACCTAACAGCAAATGTGCGGATCTAACGGCAAATGTGCGGACCTAACCGCAAATGTGCGGACCTAACGCAAATGTGCGGACGTAACCGCAAATTTGCGGACGTAACCGCAAATGTGCGGACCTAACCGTAAATGTGCGTACCTACCCGCAAATGTGCGGATCTAACCGCAAATGTGCGGACCTAACCGCAAATGTGCGGACGTAACCGCAAATGTGCGGACTTAACCGCAAATGTGCGGACGTAACCGCAAATGTGCGGACGTAACCGCAAATGTGCGGACTTAACCGCAAATGTGCGTACCTAACCGCAAATGTGCGGATCTAACCGCAAATGTGCGGACCTAACCGCAAATGTGCGGACCTAACCGCAAATGTGCGGACGTAACCTCAAATGTGCGGACGTAACCGCAAATGTGCGGACCTAACTGCAAATGTGCGTACCTAACCGCAAATGTGCGGACGTAACCGCAAATGTGCGGACTTAACCGCAAATGTGCGGACGTAACCGCAAATGTGCGGACGTAACCGCAAATGTGCGGACCTAACCGCAAATGTGCGGACGTAACCGCAAATGTGCGGACCTAACCGCAAATGTGCGGACGTAACCGCAAATGTGCGGACTTAACCGCAAATGTGCGGACCTAACCGCAAATGTGCGGACGTAACCGCAAATGTGCGGACTTAACCGCAAATGTGCGGACGTAACCGCAAATGTGCGGACGTAACCGAAAATGTGCGGACTTAACTGCAAATGTGCGGACGTAACCGCAAATGTGCGGACGTAACCGCAAATGTACGGACTTAACCCGCAAATGTGCGGACTTAACCGCAAATGTGCGGACGTAACCGCAAATGTGCGGACCTAACCTCAAATGTGCGGACGTAACCGCAAATGTGCGGACGTAACCGCAAATGTGCGGACGTAACCGCAAATGTGCGGACTTAACCGCAAATGTGCGGACGTAACCGCAAATGTGCGGACGTAACCGCAAATGTGCGGACCTAACCGCAAATGTGCGGACCTAACCGCAAATGTGCGGACCTAACCGCAAATGTGCGTACCTAACAGCAAATGTGCGGATCTAACGGCAAATGTGCGGACCTAACCGCAAATGTGCGGACGTAACCGCAAATTTGCGGACGTAACCGCAAATGTGCGGACCTAACCGTAAATGTGCGTACCTAACCGCAAATGTGCGGATCTAACCGCAAATGTGCGGACCTAACCGCAAATGTGCGGACCTAACCGCAAATGTGCGGACGTAACCGCAAATGTGCGGACGTAACCGCAAATGTGCGGACCTAACCGCAAATGTGCGTACCTTACCGCAAATGTGCGGACGTAACCGCAAATGTGCGGACGTAACCGCAAATGTGCGGACTTAACCGCAAATGTGCGGACCTAACCGCAAATGTGCGTACCTAACCACAAATGTGCGGACGTAACCGCAAATGTGCGGACTTAACCGCAAATGTGCAGACCTAACCGAAAATGTGCGGACTTAACCGCAAATGTGCGGACGTAACCGCAAATGTGCGGACCTAACCGCAAATGTGCGGACCTAACCGCAAATGTGCGGACGTAACCGCAAATGTGCGGACTTAACCGCAAATGTGCGGACGTAACCGCAAATGTGCGGACGTAACCGCAAATGTGCGGACCTAACCGCAAATGTGCGGACGTAACCGCAAATGTGCGGACCTAACCGCAAATGTGCGGACGTAACCGCAAATGTGCGGACTTAACCGCAAATGTGCGGACCTAACCGCAAATGTGCGGATCTAACCGCAAATGTGCGGACGTAACCGCAAATGTGCGGACCTAACCGCAAATGTGCGGACGTAACCGCAAATGTGCGGACTTAACCGCAAATGTGCGGACGTAACCGCAAATGTGCGGACGTAACCGAAAATGTGCGGACTTAACTGCAAATGTGCGGACGTAACCGCAAATGTGCGGACGTAACCGCAAATGTACGGACTTAACCGCAAATGTGCGGACTTAACCGCAAATGTGCGGACGTAACCGCAAATGTACGGACTTAACCGCAAATGTGCGGACTTAACCGCAAATGTGCGGACGTAACCGCAAATGTGCGGACCTAACCTCAAATGTGCGGACGTAACCGCAAATGTGCGGACGTAACCGCAAATGTGCGGACGTAACCGCAAATGTGCGGACTTAACCGCAAATGTGCGGACGTAACCGCAAATGTGCGGACCTAACCGCAAATGTGCGGACCTAACCGCAAATGTGCGGACCTAACCGCAAATGTGCGGACCTAACCGCAAATGTGCGGACCTAACCGCAAATGTGCGGACCTAACCGCAAATGTGCGGACCTAACCGCAAATGTGCGTACCTAACAGCAAATGTGCGGATCTAACGGCAAATGTGCGGACCTAACCGCAAATGTGCGGACGTAACCGCAAATTTGCGGACGTAACCGCAAATGTGCGGACCTAACCGTAAATGTGCGTACCTAACCGCAAATGTGCGGATCTAACCGCAAATGTGCGGACGTAACCGCAAATGTGCGGACCTAACCGCAAATGTGCGTACCTAACAGCAAATGTGCGGATCTAACGGCAAATGTGCGGACCTAACCGCAAATGTGCGGACCTAACCGCAAATGTGCGGACGTAACCGCAAATTTGCGGACGTAAACGCAAATGTGCGGACGTAACCGCAAATGTACGGACTTAACCGCAAATGTGCGGACTTAACCGCAAATGTGCGGACGTAACCGCAAATGTGCGGACCTAACCTCAAATGTGCGGACGTAACCGCAAATGTGCGGACGTAACCGCAAATGTGCGGACGTAACCGCAAATGTGCGGACTTAACCGCAAATGTGCGGACGTAACCGCAAATGTGCGGACGTAACCGCAAATGTGCGGACCTAACCGCAAATGTGCGGACCTAACCGCAAATGTGCGGACCTAACCGCAAATGTGCGGACCTAACCGCAAATGTGCGGACCTAACCGCAAATGTGCGTACCTAACAGCAAATGTGCGGATCTAACGGCAAATGTGCGGACCTAACCGCAAATGTGCGGACGTAACCGCAAATTTGCGGACGTAACCGCAAATGTGCGGACCTAACCGTAAATGTGTGTACCTAACCGCAAATGTGCGGATCTAACCGCAAATGTGCGGACGTAACCGCAAATGTGCGGACCTAACCGCAAATGTGCGGACGTAACCGCAAATGTGCGGACGTAACCGCAAATGTGCGGACCTAACCGCAAATGTGCGGACGTAACCGCAAATGTGCGGACTTAACCGCAAATGTGCGGACGTAACCGCAAATGTGCGGACGTAACCGCAAATGTGCGGACTTAACCGCAAATGTGCGTACCTAACCGCAAATATGCGGATCTAACCGCAAATGTGCGGACGTAACCGCAAATGTGCGGACTTAACCGCAAATGTGCGGACCTAACCGCAAATGTGCGGATCTAACCGCAAATGTGCGGACGTAACCGCAAATGTGCGGACCTAACCGCAAATGTGCGGACGTAACCGCAAATGTGCGGACTTAACCGCAAATGTGCGGACGTAACCGCAAATGTGCGGACGTAACCGAAAATGTGCGGACTTAACTGCAAATGTGCGGACGTAACCGCAAATGTGCGGACGTAACCGCAAATGTACGGACTTAACCGCAAATGTGCGGACTTAACCGCAAATGTGCGGACGTAACCGCAAATGTGCGGACCTAACCTCAAATGTGCGGACGTAACCGCAAATGTGCGGACGTAACCGCAAATGTGCGGACGTAACCGCAAATGTGCGGACTTAACCGCAAATGTGCGGACGTAACCGCAAATGTGCGGACGTAACCGAAAATGTGCGGACTTAACCGCAAATGTGCGGACGTAACCGCAAATGTGCGGACGTAACCGCAAATGTACGGACTTAACCGCAAATGTGCGGACTTAACCGCAAATGTGCGGACGTAACCGCAAATGTGCGGACCTAACCTCAAATGTGCGGACGTAACCGCAAATGTGCGGACGTAACCGCAAATGTGCGGACGTAACCGCAAATGTGCGGACTTAACCGCAAATGTGCGGACGTAACCGCAAATGTGCGGACGTAACCGCAAATGTGCGGACGTAACCGCAAATGTGCGGACCTAACCGCAAATGTGCGGACCTAACCGCAAATGTGCGGACCTAACCGCAAATGTGCGGACCTAACCGCAAATGTGCGTACCTAACAGCAAATGTGCGGATCTAACGGCAAATGTGCGGACCTAACCGCAAATGTGCGGACGTAACCGCAAATTTGCGGACGTAACCGCAAATGTGCGGACCTAACCGTAAATGTGCGTACCTAACCGCAAATGTGCGGATCTAACCGCAAATGTGCGGACCTAACCGCAAATGTGCGGACCTAACCGCAAATGTGCGGACGTAACCGCAAATGTGCGGACGTAACCGCAAATGTGCGGACCTAACCGCAAATGTGCGTACCTTACCGCAAATGTGCGGACGTAACCGCAAATGTGCGGACGTAACCGCAAATGTGCGGACGTAACCGCAAATGTGCGGACCTAACCGCAAATGTGCGTACCTAACCACAAATGTGCGGACGTAACCGCAAATGTGCGGACTTAACCGCAAATGTGCAGACCTAACCGAAAATGTGCGGACTTAACCGCAAATGTGCGGACGTAACCGCAAATGTGCGGACCTAACCGCAAATGTGCGGACGTAACCGCAAATGTGCGGACGTAACCGCAAATGTGCGGACCTAACCGCAAATGTGCGTACCTAACCGCAAATGTGCGGACCTAACCGCAAATGTGCGGACCTAACCGCAAATGTGCGGACCTAACCGCAAATGTGCGGACGTAACCGCAAATGTGCGGACCTAACCGCAAATGTGCGTACCTAACAGCAAATGTGCGGATCTAACGGCAAATGTGCGGACCTAACCGCAAATGTGCGGACCTAACCGCAAATGTGCGGACGTAACCGCAAATTTGCGGACGTAACCGCAAATGTGCGGACCTAACCGCAAATGTGCGTACCTTACCGCAAATGTGCGGACGTAACCGCAAATGTGCGGACGTAACCGCAAATGTGCGGACCTAACCGCAAATGTGCGGACCTAACCGCAAATGTGCGTACCTAACAGCAAATGTGCGGATCTAACGGCAAATGTGCGGACCTAACCGCAAATGTGCGGACCTAACCGCAAATGTGCGGACGTAACCGCAAATTTGCGGACGTAACCGCAAATGTGCGGACCTAACCGTAAATGTGCGTACCTAACCGCAAATGTGCGGATCTAACCGCAAATGTGCGGACCTAACCGCAAATGTGCGGACGTAACCGCAAATGTGCGGACTTAACCGCAAATGTGCGGACGTAACCGCAAATGTGCGGACGTAACCGCAAATGTGCGGACTTAACCGCAAATGTGCGTACCTAACCGCAAATGTGCGGATCTAACCGCAAATGTGCGGACCTAACCGCAAATGTGCGGACCTAACCGCAAATCTGCGGACGTAACCGCAAATGTGCGGACGTAACCGCAAATGTGCGGACCTAACTGCAAATGTGCGTACCTTACCGCAAATGTGCGGACGTAACCGCAAATGTGCGGACTTAACCGCAAATGTGCGGACGTAACCGCAAATGTGCGGACGTAACCGCAAATGTGCGGACCTAACCGCAAATGTGCGGACGTAACCGCAAATGTGCGGACCTAACCGCAAATGTGCGGACGTAACCGCAAATGTGCGGACTTAACCGCAAATGTGCGGACCTAACCGCAAATGTGCGGATCTAACCGCAAATGTGCGGACGTAACCGCAAATGTGCGGACCTAACCGCAAATGTGCGGACGTAACCGCAAATGTGCGGACTTAACCGCAAATGTGCGGACGTAACCGCAAATGTGCGGACGTAACCGAAAATGTGCGGACTTAACTGCAAATGTGCGGACGTAACCGCAAATGTGCGGACGTAACCGCAAATGTACGGACTTAACCGCAAATGTGCGGACTTAACCGCAAATGTGCGGACGTAACCGCAAATGTACGGACTTAACCGCAAATGTGCGGACTTAACCGCAAATGTGCGGACGTAACCGCAAATGTGCGGACCTAACCTCAAATGTGCGGACGTAACCGCAAATGTGCGGACGTAACCGCAAATGTGCGGACGTAACCGCAAATGTGCGGACGTAACCGCAAATGTGCGGACCTAACCTCAAATGTGCGGACGTAACCGCAAATGTGCGGACGTAACCGCAAATGTGCGGACGTAACCGCAAATGTGCGGACTTAACCGCAAATGTGCGGACGTAACCGCAAATGTGCGGACGTAACCGCAAATGTGCGGACCTAACCGCAAATGTGCGGACCTAACCGCAAATGTGCGGACCTAACCGCAAATGTGCGGACGTAACCGCAAATGTGCGGACTTAACCGCAAATGTGCGGACCTAACCGCAAATGTGCGGATCTAACCGCAAATGTGCGGACGTAACCGCAAATGTGCGGACCTAACCGCAAATGTGCGGACGTAACCGCAAATGTGCGGACTTAACCGCAAATGTGCGGACGTAACCGCAAATGTGCGGACGTAACCGAAAATGTGCGGACTTAACTGCAAATGTGCGGACGTAACCGCAAATGTGCGGACGTAACCGCAAATGTACGGACTTAACCGCAAATGTGCGGACTTAACCGCAAATGTGCGGACGTAACCGCAAATGTGCGGACCTAACCTCAAATGTGCGGACGTAACCGCAAATGTGCGGACGTAACCGCAAATGTGCGGACGTAACCGCAAATGTGCGGACTTAACCGCAAATGTGCGGACGTAACCGCAAATGTGCGGACGTAACCGAAAATGTGCGGACTTAACCGCAAATGTGCGGACGTAACCGCAAATGTGCGGACGTAACCGCAAATGTACGGACTTAACCGCAAATGTGCGGACTTAACCGCAAATGTGCGGACGTAACCGCAAATGTGCGGACCTAACCTCAAATGTGCGGACGTAACCGCAAATGTGCGGACGTAACCGCAAATGTGCGGACGTAACCGCAAATGTGCGGACTTAACCGCAAATGTGCGGACGTAACCGCAAATGTGCGGACGTAACCGCAAATGTGCGGACGTAACCGCAAATGTGCGGACCTAACCGCAAATGTGCGGACCTAACCGCAAATGTGCGGACCTAACCGCAAATGTGCGGACCTAACCGCAAATGTGCG
>CAKAJI010000417.1:0-59238 GCA_916610255.1 Lasioglossum lativentre
AATGATACACTGCATATTACGTTATATTTTAAGGTATTTTCAATGAGACACTGCATATTACAATACATTATAAGGTATTTTCAATGATACACTGCATATTACATTGTATTATAAGGAATTTTCAATGATACACTGCATATTACGTTATATTATAAGGTATTATCAATGATACACTGCATATTACGATATATTATAAGGTAATTTCAATAACACACAGCATATTATGTTATATTATAAGGTATTTTCAATGATACACTACAAATTACGATATATTATAAGGTATTTTCAATGATACACTGCATATTACGTTATATTATAAGGTATTTTCATTGATACGCTACAAATTACCATATATTATAAGGTATTTTCAATGATACACTACAAATTACGATATATTATAAGGTATTTTCAATGATACACTGCATATTAAATTACATTATAAGGTATTTTCAATGATACACTGCATATTACGTTATATTATAAGGTATTTTCAATGATACACTGCATATTACGTTATAGCATAAGGTATTTACAATGATACACTGCATATTACGTTATATTGTAAGGTATTTTCAATGATACACTGCATATTACGTTATATTATAAGGTATTTTCAATGATAGACGGGATATTACGTTATATTATAAGGTATTTTCAATGATACACTGAATATTACGTTATATTATAAGGTATTTTCAATGATACACTGCATATTACGTTATATTAAAATGTATTTTCAATGATACATTGCATATAACATTATATTATAAGGTATTTTCAATGATACACTACGATATATTATAAGTTATTTTCAATGATACACTGCATATTACGTTACATTATAAGGTATTTTCAATGATACACTGCATATTACGTTATATTATAAGGTATTTTCAATGATACACTGCATATTACGTTATAGTATAAGGTATTTTCAATGATACACTGCATATTACGTTATATTGTAAGGTATTTTCAATGATACACTGCATATTACGTTATATTATAAGGTATTTTCAATGATACACTGCATATTACGTTATATTATAAGGTATTTTCAATGAATCACTGCATATTACGTTATATTATAAGGTATTTTCAATGATACACTGCATATTGCGTTATATTATAAGGAATTTTAAATGATACACTGCATATTAAATTACATTATAAGGTATTTTCAATGATACACTGCATATTACGTTATATTATAAGGTATTTTCTGTGATAGACGGGATATTACGTTATATTATAAGGTATTTTCAATGATACACTGCATATTACCTTATATTATAATGTATTTTCATTGATAGACTAGAATTACCATATATTCTACGGTATTTTCAATGATACAGCGCATATTACGTTATATTATAAGGTATTTTCAGTGATAGACGGGATATTACGTTATATTATAAGGTATTTTCAGTGATAGACTGGATATTACGTTATATTATAAGGTATTTTCAATGATACACTAAAAAATTACTATATATTATAAGGTATTTTCAATGATACACTGTATATTACGTTATAGTATAAGGTATTTTCTATGATACACTGCATATTACGTTATATTATAAGGTATTTTCAATGATACACTACGATATATTATAAGATATTTTCAATGAATCACTGCATATTACATTGCATTATAAGGTATTTTCAATGATACACTGCATATTACGTTATATTATAAGGTATTTTCAGTGATAGACGGGATATTACGTTATATTATAATGTATTTTCAATGATACACTGCATATTACGTTATATTATAAGGTATTTTCAATGATGCACTGCATATTACGTTATATTATTAGGTATTTTCAATGATACACTAAAAAATTACGATATATTATAAGGTATTTTCAATGATACACTGCATATTACGGTATATTATAAGGTATTTTCAATGATACACTACAAATTACCATATATTATAAGGTATTTTCAATGATACACTACAAATTACGATATATTATAAGGTATTTTCAATGATAAACTGCATATTACGTTATATTATAAGGTATTTTCATTGATACGCTACAAATTACCATATATTATAAGGTATTTTCAATGATACACTACAAATTACGATATATTATAAGGTATTTTCAATGATACACTGCATATTAAATTACATTATAAGGTATTTTCAATGATACACTGCATATTACGTTATATTATAAGGTATTTTCAATGATACACTGCATATTACGTTATAGTATAAGGTATTTTCAATGATACACTGCATATTACGTTATATTGTAAGGTATTTTCAATGATACACTGCATATTACGTTATATTATAAGGTATTTTCAATGATAGACGGGATATTACGTTATATTATAAGGTATTTTCAATGATACACTGAATATTACGTTATATTATAAGGTATTTTCAATGATACACTGCATATTACGTTATATTAAAATGTATTTTCAATGATACACTGCATATAACATTATATTATAAGGTATTTTCAATGATACACTACGATATATTATAAGTTATTTTCAATGATACACTGCATATTACGTTACATTATAAGGTATTTTCAATGATACACTGCATATTACGTTATATTATAAGGTATTTTCAATGATACACTGCATATTACGTTATAGTATAAGGTATTTTCAATGATACACTGCATATTACGTTATATTGTAAGGTATTTTCAATGATACACTAAAAAATTACTATATATTATAAGGTATTTTCAATGATACACTGTATATTACGTTATAGTATAAGGTATTTTCTATGATACACTGCATATTACGTTATATTATAAGGTATTTTCAATGATACACTACGATATATTATAAGATATTTTCAATGAATCACTGCATATTACATTGCATTATAAGGTATTTTCAATGATACACTGCATATTACGTTATATTATAAGGTATTTTCAGTGATAGACGGGATATTACGTTATATTATAAGGTATTTTCAATGATACACTGCATATTACGTTATATTATAATGTATTTTCAATGATACACTGCATATTAAATTACATTATAAGGTATTTTCAATGATACACTGCATATTACGTTATATTATAAGGTATTTTCAGTGATAGACGGGATATTACGTTATATTATAAGGTATTTTCAATGATACACTGCATATTACGTTATATTATAATGTATTTTCAATGATACACTGCATATTACGTTATATTATAAGGTATTTTCAATGATGCACTGCATATTACGTTATATTATTAGGTATTTTCAATGATACACTAAAAAATTACGATATATTATAAGGTATTTTCAATGATACACTGCATATTACGGTATATTATAAGGTATTTTCAATGATACACTACAAATTACCATATATTATAAGGTATTTTCAATGATACACTACAAATTACGATATATTATAAGGTATTTTCAATGATAAACTGCATATTACGTTATATTATAAGGTATTTTCATTGATACGCTACAAATTACCATATATTATAAGGTATTTTCAATGATACACTACAAATTACGATATATTATAAGGTATTTTCAATGATACACTGCATATTACGTTATATTATAAGGTATTTTCAATGATACACAGAATATTACGTTATATTATAAGGTATTTTCAATGATACACTGCATATTACATTACATTATAAGTTATTTTCAATGATACACTGCATATTACGTTATATTGTAAGGTAATTTCAATAACACACAGCATATTATGTTATATTATAAGGTATTTTCGATGATACACTGCATATTACGATATATTATATGGTATTTCCAATGATACACTGCATATTACGTTATATTATAAGGTATTTTCAATGATACACTGCATATTACGATATATTATAAGGTAATTTCAATGATACACTGCATATTACGTTATATTATAAAGTATTTTCAATGATACACTTTATATTACGTTATATTTTAAGGTATTTTCAATGATACACTGCATATTACGTTATATTTTAAGGTATTTTCAATGAGACACTGCATATTACAATACATTATAAGGTATTTTCAATGATACACTGCATATTACATTGTATTATAAGGTATTTTCAATGATACACTGCATATTACGTTATATTATAAGGTATTATCAATGATACACTGCATATTACGATATATTATAAGGTAATTTCAATAACACACAGCATATTATGTTATATTATAAGGTATTTTCAATGATACACTACAAATTACGATATATTATAAGGTATTTTCAATGATACACTGCATATTACGTTATATTATAAGGTATTTTCATTGATACGCTACAAATTACCATATATTATAAGGTATTTTCAATGATACACTACAAATTACGATATATTATAAGGTATTTTCAATGATACACTGCATATTACGTTATATTATAAGGTATTTTCAATGATACACAGAATATTACGTTATATTATAAGGTATTTTCAATGATACACTGTATATTACGTTATATTATAAGGTATTTTCAATGATACACTGCATATTACGATATATTATAAGGTAATTTCAATGATACACTGCATATTACGTTATATTATAAAGTATTTTCAATGATACACTTTATATTACGTTATATTTTAAGGTATTTTCAATGATACACTGCATATTACGTTACATTTTAAGGTATTTTCAATGAGACACTGCATATTACAATACATTATAAGGTATTTTCAATAATACACTGCATATTACATTGTATTATAAGGTATTTTCAATGATACACTGCATATTACGTTATATTATAAGGTATTATCAATGATACACTGCATATTACGATATATTATAAGGTAATTTCAATAACACACAGCATATTATGTTATATTATAAGGTATTTTCAATGATACACTGCATATTACGTTATATTATAAGGTATTTTCAGTGATAGACGGGATATTACGTTATATTATAAGGTATTTTCAATGATACACTGCATATTACCTTATATTATAATGTATTTTCATTGATAGACTAGAATTACCATATATTCTACGGTATTTTCAATGATACAGCGCATATTACGTTATATTATAAGGTATTTTCAGTGATAGACGGGATATTACGTTATATTATAAGGTATTTTCAGTGATAGACTGGATATTACGTTATATTATAAGGTATTTTCAATGATACACTAAAAAATTACTATATATTATAAGGTATTTCCAATGATACACTGTATATTACGTTATAGTATAAAGTATTTTCTATGATACACTGCATATTACGTTATATTATAAGGTATTTTCAATGATACACTACGATATATTATAAGATATTTTCAATGAATCACTGCATATTACATTGCATTATAAGGTATTTTCAATGATACACTGCATATTACGTTATATTATAAGGTATTTTCAGTGATAGACGGGATATTACGTTATATTATAAGGTATTTTCAATGATACACTGCATATTACGTTATATTATAATGTATTCAATGATACACTGCATATTAAATTACATTATAAGGTATTTTCAATGATACACTGCATATTACGTTATATTATAAGGTATTTTCAGTGATAGACGGGATATTACGTTATATTATAAGGTATTTTCAATGATACACTGCATATTACGTTATATTATAAGGTATTTTCAATGATACACTGCATATTACGTTATATTATAAGGTATTTTCAATGATGCACTGCATATTACGTTATATTATTAGGTATTTTCAATGATACACTAAAAAATTACGATATATTATAAGGTATATTCAATGATACACTGCATATTACGGTATATTATAAGGTATTTTCAATGATACACTACAAATTACCATATATTATAAGGTATTTTCAATGATACACTACAAATTACGATATATTATAAGGTATTTTCAATGATAAACTGCATATTACGTTATATTATAAGGTATTTTCAGTGATAGACTGGATATTACGTTATATTATAAGGTATTTTCAATGATACACTGCATATTACCTTATATTATAATGTATTTTCATTGATAGACTAGAATTACCATATATTCTACGGTATTTTCAATGATACACCGCATATTACGTTATATTATAAGGTATTTTCAATGATACACTGAATATTACGTTATATTATAAGGTATTTTCAATGATACACTGCATATTACGTTATATTAAAATGTATTTTCAATGATACACTGCATATAACATTATATTATAAGGTATTTTCAATGATACACTACGATATATTATAAGTTATTGTCAATGATACACTGCATATTACGTTACATTATAAGGTATTTTCAATGATACACTGCATATTACGTTATATTATAAGGTATTTTCAATGATACACTGCATATTACGTTATATTATAAGGTATTTTCATTGATACGCTACAAATTACCATATATTATAAGGTATTTTCAATGATACACTACAAATTACGATATATTATAAGGTATTTTCAATGATACACTGCATATTACGTTATATTATAAGGTATTTTCAATGATACACAGAATATTACGTTATATTATAAGGTATTTTCAATGATACACTGTATATTACGTTATATTATAAGGTATTTTCAATGATACACTGCATATTACGATATATTATAAGGTAATTTCAATGATACACTGCATATTACGTTACATTTTAAGGTATTTTCAATGAGACACTGCATATTACAATACATTATAAGGTATTTTCAATAATACACTGCATATTACATTGTATTATAAGGTATTTTCAATGATACACTGCATATTACGTTATATTATAAGGTATTATCAATGATACACTGCATATTACGATATATTATAAGGTAATTTCAATAACACACAGCATATTATGTTATATTATAAGGTATTTTCAATGATACACTGCATATTACGTTATATTATAAGGTATTTTCAGTGATAGACGGGATATTACGTTATATTATAAGGTATTTTCAATGATACACTGCATATTACCTTATATTATAATGTATTTTCATTGATAGACTAGAATTACCATATATTCTACGGTATTTTCAATGATACAGCGCATATTACGTTATATTATAAGGTATTTTCAGTGATAGACGGGATATTACGTTATATTATAAGGTATTTTCAGTGATAGACTGGATATTACGTTATATTATAAGGTATTTTCAATGATACACTAAAAAATTACTATATATTATAAGGTATTTCCAATGATACACTGTATATTACGTTATAGTATAAGGTATTTTCTATGATACACTGCATATTACGTTATATTATAAGGTATTTTCAATGATACACTACGATATATTATAAGATATTTTCAATGAATCACTGCATATTACATTGCATTATAAGGTATTTTCAATGATACACTGCATATTACGTTATATTATAAGGTATTTTCAGTGATAGACGGGATATTACGTTATATTATAAGGTATTTTCAATGATACACTGCATATTACGTTATATTATAATGTATTTTCAATGATACACTGCATATTAAATTACATTATAAGGTATTTTCAATGATACACTGCATATTACGTTATATTATAAGGTATTTTCAGTGATAGACGGGATATTACGTTATATTATAAGGTATTTTCAATGATACACTGCATATTACGTTATATTATAATGTATTTTCAATGATACACTGCATATTACGTTATATTATAAGGTATTTTCAATGATGCACTGCATATTACGTTATATTATTAGGTATTTTCAATGATACACTAAAAAATTACGATATATTATAAGGTATATTCAATGATACACTGCATATTACGGTATATTATAAGGTATTTTCAATGATACACTACAAATTACCATATATTATAAGGTATTTTCAATGATACACTACAAATTACGATATATTATAAGGTATTTTCAATGATAAACTGCATATTACGTTATATTATAAGGTATTTTCATTGATACGCTACAAATTACCATATATTATAAGGTATTTTCAATGATACACTACAAATTACGATATATTATAAGGTATTTTCAATGATACACTGCATATTACGTTATATTATAAGGTATTTTCAATGATACACAGAATATTACGTTATATTATAAGGTATTTTCAATGATACACTGCATATTACATTACATTATAAGTTATTTTCAATGATACACTGCATATTACGTTATATTGTAAGGTAATTTCAATAACACACAGCATATTATGTTATATTATAAGGTATTTTCAATGATACACTGCATATTACGTTATATTTTAAGGTATTTTCAATGAGACACTGCATATTACAATACATTATAAGGTATTTTCAATGATACACTGCATATTACATTGTATTATAAGGTATTTTCAATGATACACTGCATATTACGTTATATTATAAGGTATTATCAATGATACACTGCATATTACGATATATTATAAGGTAATTTCAATCACACACAGCATATTATGTTATATTATAAGGTATTTTCAATGATAAACTACAAATTACGATATATTATAAGGTATTTTCAATGATACACTGCATATTACGTTATATTATAAGGTATTTTCATTGATACGCTACAAATTACCATATATTATAAGGTATTTTCAATGATACACTACAAATTACGATATATTATAAGGTATTTTCAATGATACACTGCATATTACGTTATATTATAAGGTATTTTCAATGATACACAGAATATTACGTTATATTATAAGGTATTTTCAATGATACACTGTATATTACGTTATATTATAAGGTATTTTCAATGATACACTGCATATTACGATATATTATAAGGTAATTTCAATGATACACTGCATATTACGTTATATTATAAAGTATTTTCAATGATACACTTTATATTACGTTATATTTTAAGGTATTTTCAATGATACACTGCATATTACGTTATATTTTAAGGTATTTTCAATGAGACACTGCATATTACAATACATTATAAGGTATTTTCAATAATACACTGCATATTACATTGTATTATAAGGTATTTTCAATGATACACTGCATATTACGTTATATTTTAAGGTATTATCAATGATACACTGCATATTACGATATATTATAAGGTAATTTCAATAACACACAGCATATTATGTTATATTATAAGGTATTTTCAATGATACACTGCATATTACGTTATATTATAAGGTATTTTCAGTGATAGACGGGATATTACGTTATATTATAAGGTATTTTCAATGATACACTGCATATTACCTTATATTATAATGCATTTTCATTGATAGACTAGAATTACCATATATTCTACGGTATTTTCAATGATACACCGCATATTACGTTATATTATAAGGTATTTTCAGTGATAGACGGGATATTACGTTATATTATAAGGTATTTTCAGTGATAGACTGGATATTACGTTATATTATAAGGTATTTTCAATGATACACTGCATATTACCTTATATTATAATGTATTTTCATTGATAGACTAGAATTACCATATATTCTACGGTATTTTCAATGATACACCGCATATTACGTTATATTATAAGGTATTTTCAATGATACACTGAATATTACGTTATATTATAAGGTATTTTCAATGATACACTGCATATTACGTTATATTAAAATGTATTTTCAATGATACACTGCATATAACATTATATTATAAGGTATTTTCAATGATACACTACGATATATTATAAGTTATTGTCAATGATACACTGCATATTACGTTACATTATAAGGTATTTTCAATGATACACTGCATATTACGTTATATTATAAGGTATTTTCAATGATACACTGCATATTACGTTATAGTATAAGGTATTTTCAATGATAAACTACTATATATTATAAGGTATTTTCAATGATACACTACAAATTACGATATATTATAAGGTATTTTCAATGATACACTGCATATTACGTTATATTATAAGGTATTTTCATTGATACGCTACAAATTACCATATATTATAAGGTATTTTCAATGATACACTACAAATTACAATATATTATAAGGTATTTTCAATGATACGCTGCATATTACGTTATATTATAAGGTATTTTCAATGATACACAGAATATTACGTTATATTATAAGGTATTTTCAATGATACACTGCATATTACATTACATTATAAGTTATTTTCAATGATACACTGCATATTACGTTATATTGTAAGGTAATTTCAATAACACACAGCATATTATGTTATATTATAAGGTATTTTCAATGATACACTGCATATTACGATATATTATATGGTATTTCCAATGATACACTGTATATTACGTTATATTATAAGGTATTTTCAATGATACACTGCATATTACGTTATATTATAAGGTATTATCAATGATACACTGCATATTACTATATATTATAAGGTAATTTCATTAACACACAGCATATTATGTTATATTATAAGGTATTTTCAATGATACACTGCATATTACGTTATATTATAAGGTATTTTCAATGATTCACAGCATATTATGTTATATTATAAGGTATTATCAATGATACACTACATATTGCGTTATATTATAAGGTATTTTCAATGACAGACTGCATATTACATTATCTCATAATGTATTTTCAATGGTAGACTGCATATTCCGTTATATTATAAGGTATTTTCAATGATACACTGCATATTACAATACATTATAAGGTATTTTCAATGATACACTGCATATTACGATATATTATATGGTATTTTCAATGATACACTGCATATTACGTTATATTTTAAGGTATTTTCAATGATACACTGCATATTACGTTATATTTTAAGGTATTTTCAATGATACACTGCATATTACAATACATTATAAGGTATTTTCAATGATACACTGCATATTACATTGTATTATAAGGTATTTTCAATGATACACTGCATATTACGTTATATTATAAGGTATTTTCAATGATACACTTTATATTACGTTATATTATAAGGTATTTTCAATGATACACTGCATATTACGTTATATTATAAGGTATTTTCAATGATACACTGCATATTACGTTATATTTTAAGGTATTTTCATTGATACACTGCATATTACGTTATATTTTAAGGTATTTTCAATGATACACTTTATATTACGTTATATTATAAGGTATTTTCAATGATACACTGCATATTACGATATATTATATGGTAATTTCAATGATACACTGCATATTACGTTATATTATAAAGTATTTTCAATGATACACTGCATATTACGTTATATTATATGGTATTTCCAATGATAGACTGCATATTACATTGTATTATAAGGTATTTTCAATGATACACTGCATATTACGTTATATTATAAGGTATTTTCAATGATACACTGCATATTACGTTATATTTTAAGGTATTTTCAATGATACACTGCATATTACGTTATATTTTAAGGTATTTTCAATGATACACTGCATATTACAATACATTATAAGGTATTTTCAATGATACACTGCATATTACATTGTATTATAAGGTATTTTCAATGATACACTGCATATTACGTTATATTATAAGGTATTATCAATGATACACTGCATATTACGATATATTATAAGGTAATTTCAATAACACACAGCATATTATGTTATATTATAAGGTATTTTCAATGATACACTGCATATTACGTTATATTATAAGGTATTTTCAATGATACACTGCATATTACGTTATATTTTAAGGTATTTTCATTGATACACTGCATATTACGTTATATTTTAAGGTATTTTCAATGATACACTTTATATTACGTTATATTATAAGGTATTTTCAATGATACACTGCATATTACGATATATTATATGGTAATTTCAATGATACACTGCATATTACGTTATATTATAAAGTATTTTCAATGATACACTGCATATTACGTTATATTATATGGTATTTCCAATGATAGACTGCATATTACATTGTATTATAAGGTATTTTCAATGATACACTGCATATTACGTTATATTATAAGGTATTTTCAATGATACACTGCATATTACGTTATATTTTAAGGTATTTTCAATGATACACTGCATATTACGTTATATTTTAAGGTATTTTCAATGATACACTGCATATTACAATACATTATAAGGTATTTTCAATGATACACTGCATATTACATTGTATTATAAGGTATTTTCAATGATACACTGCATATTACGTTATATTATAAGGTATTATCAATGATACACTGCATATTACGATATATTATAAGGTAATTTCAATAACACACAGCATATTATGTTATATTATAAGGTATTTTCAATGATACACTGCATATTACGTTATATTATAAGGTATTTTCAATGATACACTGCATATTACGTTATATTATAAAGTAGTTTCAATGATACACTGCATATTACGTTATATTATATGGTATTTCCAATGATAGACTGCATATTACATTGTATTATAAGGTATTTTCAATGATACAGTGCATATTACGTTATATTATAAGGTATTTTCAATGATACACTGCATATTACGTTATATTATAAGCTATTTTCAATGATACACTGCATATTACTTTATATTATAATATATTTTCAATGATACACTACAAATTACGTTATATTATAAGGTATTTTCAATGATACACTACAAATTACGATATATTATAATGTATTTTCAATGATACATTGCATATTACGTTATATTATAAGGTATTTTCAATGATACACTACAATTACGATATATTCTAAAGTATTTTCAATGATACACTGTATATTACGTTATATTATAAGGTATTTTCAATGATACACTGCGTATTACGTTATATTATAAGTTATTTTCATTGATAGACTGCATATTACCTTATATAATAAGGTATTTTCAATGATACACTGCATATTACGTTATATTATAAGGTATTTTCAATGATACACTGCATATTACGTTATATTTTAAGGTATTTTCATTGATACACTGCATATTACGTTATATTTTAAGGTATTTTCAATGATACACTTTATATTACGTTATATTATAAGGTATTTTCAATGATACACTGCATATTACGATATATTATATGGTAATATCAATGATACACTGCATATTACGTTATATTATAAAGTATTTTCAATGATACACTGCATATTACGTTATATTATATGGTATTTCCAATGATAGAATGCATATTACATTGTATTATAAGGTATTTTCAATGATACAGTGCATATTACGTTATATTATAAGGTATTTTCAATGATACACTGCATATTACGTTATATTATAAGCTATTTTCAATGATACACTGCATATTACTTTATATTATAATATATTTTCAATGATACACTACAAATTACGTTATATTATAAGGTATTTTCAATGATACACTACAAATTACGATATATTATAATGTATTTTCAATGATACATTGCATATTACGTTATATTATAAGGTATTTTCAATGATACACTACAATTACGATATATTCTAAAGTATTTTCAATGATACACTGTATATTACGTTATATTATAAGGTATTTTCAATGATACACTGCGTATTACGTTATATTATAAGTTATTTTCATTGACAGACTGCATATTACCTTATATAATAAGGTATTTTCAATGATACACTGCATATTACGTTATATTATAAGGTATTTTCAATGATACACTGCATATTACGTTATATTATAAGGTATTTTCAATGATACACTGCATATTACCTTATATTATAATGTATTTTCATTGATAGACTAGAATTACCATATATTCTACGGTATTTTCAATGATACACCGCATATTACGTTATATTATAAGGTATTTTCAATGATACACTGAATATTACGTTATATTATAAGGTATTTTCAATGATACACTGCATATTACGTTATATTAAAATGTATTTTCAATGATACACTGCATATAACATTATATTATAAGGTATTTTCAATGATACACTACGATATATTATAAGTTATTGTCAATGATACACTGCATATTACGTTACATTATAAGGTATTTTCAATGATACACTGCATATTACGTTATATTATAAGGTATTTTCAATGATACACTGCATATTACGTTATAGTATAAGGTATTTTCAATGATAAACTACTATATATTATAAGGTATTTTCAATGATACACTACAAATTACGATATATTATAAGGTATTTTCAATGATACACTGCATATTACGTTATATTATAAGGTATTTTCATTGATACGCTACAAATTACCATATATTATAAGGTATTTTCAATGATACACTACAAATTACAATATATTATAAGGTATTTTCAATGATACGCTGCATATTACGTTATATTATAAGGTATTTTCAATGATACACAGAATATTACGTTATATTATAAGGTATTTTCAATGATACACTGCATATTACATTACATTATAAGTTATTTTCAATGATACACTGCATATTACGTTATATTGTAAGGTAATTTCAATAACACACAGCATATTATGTTATATTATAAGGTATTTTCAATGATACACTGCATATTACGATATATTATATGGTATTTCCAATGATACACTGTATATTACGTTATATTATAAGGTATTTTCAATGATACACTGCATATTACGTTATATTATAAGGTATTATCAATGATACACTGCATATTACTATATATTATAAGGTAATTTCATTAACACACAGCATATTATGTTATATTATAAGGTATTTTCAATGATACACTACATATTACGTTATATTATAAGGTATTTTCAATGATTCACAGCATATTATGTTATATTATAAGGTATTATCAATGATACACTACATATTGCGTTATATTATAAGGTATTTTCAATGACAGACTGCATATTACATTATCTCATAATGTATTTTCAATGGTAGACTGCATATTCCGTTATATTATAAGGTATTTTCAATGATACACTGCATATTACAATACATTATAAGGTATTTTCAATGATACACTGCATATTACGATATATTATATGGTATTTTCAATGATACACTGCATATTACGTTATATTTTAAGGTATTTTCAATGATACACTGCATATTACGTTATATTTTAAGGTATTTTCAATGATACACTGCATATTACAATACATTATAAGGTATTTTCAATGATACACTGCATATTACATTGTATTATAAGGTATTTTCAATGATACACTGCATATTACGTTATATTATAAGGTATTTTCAATGATACACTTTATATTACGTTATATTATAAGGTATTTTCAATGATACACTGCATATTACGTTATATTATAAGGTATTTTCAATGATACACTGCATATTACGTTATATTATAAGGTATTTTCAATGATACACTGCATATTACGATATATTATATGGTAATTTCAATGATACACCGCATATTACGTTATATTATAAAGTATTTTCAATGATACACTGCATATTACGTTATATTATATGGTATTTCCAATGATAGACTGCATATTACATTGTATTATAAGGTATTTTCAATGATACAGTGCATATTACGTTATATTATAAGGTATTTTCAATGATACACTGCATATTACGTTATATTTTAAGGTATTTTCAATGATACACTGCATATTACGTTATATTTTAAGGTATTTTCAATGATACACTGCATATTACAATACATTATAAGGTATTTTCAATGATACACTGCATATTACATTGTATTATAAGGTATTTTCAATGATACACTGCATATTACGTTATATTATAAGGTATTATCAATGATACACTGCATATTACGATATATTATAAGGTAATTTCAATAACACACAGCATATTATGTTATATTATAAGGTATTTTCAATGATACACTGCATATTACGTTATATTATAAGGTATTTTCAATGATACACTGCATATTACGTTATATTTTAAGGTATTTTCAATGATACACTGCATATTACGTTATATTTTAAGGTATTTTCAATGATACACTTTATATTACGTTATATTATAAGGTATTTTCAATGATACACTGCATATTACGATATATTATATGGTAATTTCAATGATACACTGCATATTACGTTATATTATAAAGTATTTTCAATGATACACTGCATATTACGTTATATTATATGGTATTTCCAATGATAGACTGCATATTACATTGTATTATAAGGTATTTTCAATGATACAGTGCATATTACGTTATATTATAAGGTATTTTCAATGATACACTGCATATTACGTTATATTTTAAGGTATTTTCAATGATACACTGCATATTACGTTATATTTTAAGGTATTTTCAATGATACACTGCATATTACAATACATTATAAGGTATTTTCAATGATACACTGCATATTACATTGTATTATAAGGTATTTTCAATGATACACTGCATATTACGTTATATTATAAGGTATTATCAATGATACACTGCATATTACGATATATTATAAGGTAATTTCAATAACACACAGCATATTATGTTATATTATAAGGTATTTTCAATGATACACTGCATATTACGTTATATTATAAGGTATTTTCAATGATACACTGCATATTACGTTATATTTTAAGGTATTTTCATTGATACACTGCATATTACGTTATATTTTAAGGTATTTTCAATGATACACTTTATATTACGTTATATTATAAGGTATTTTCAATGATACACTGCATATTACGATATATTATATGGTAATATCAATGATACACTGCATATTACGTTATATTATAAAGTAGTTTCAATGATACACTGCATATTACGTTATATTATATGGTATTTCCAATGATAGACTGCATATTACATTGTATTATAAGGTATTTTCAATGATACAGTGCATATTACGTTATATTATAAGGTATTTTCAATGATACACTGCATATTACGTTATATTATAAGCTATTTTCAATGATACACTGCATATTACTTTATATTATAATATATTTTCAATGATACACTACAAATTACGTTATATTATAAGGTATTTTCAATGATACACTACAAATTACGATATATTATAATGTATTTTCAATGATACATTGCATATTACGTTATATTATAAGGTATTTTCAATGATACACTACAATTACGATATATTCTAAAGTATTTTCAATGATACACTGTATATTACGTTATATTATAAGGTATTTTCAATGATACACTGCGTATTACGTTATATTATAAGTTATTTTCATTGATAGACTGCATATTACCTTATATAATAAGGTATTTTCAATG
The DNA here is from genome assembly GCA_916610255.1 of Lasioglossum lativentre. Lineage (NCBI taxonomy): Eukaryota > Metazoa > Arthropoda > Insecta > Hymenoptera > Halictidae > Lasioglossum > Lasioglossum lativentre. The sequence goes on from CAKAJI010000417.1 coordinate 17,144, forward strand.
ATAGACTGCAAATATCACGTTATATTATAAGGTATTTTCAATGATACACTGCATATTACGTTATATTATATGGTATTTCCAATGATAGACTGCATATTACATTGTATTATAAGGTATTTTCAATTATACACTGCATATTACGTTATATTATAAGGTATTTTCAATGATACACTGCATATTACGTTATATTATAAGCTATTTTCAATGATACACTGCATATCACTTTATATTACAATATATTTTCAATGATACACTACAAATTACGTTATATTATAAGGTATTTTCAATGATACACTACAAATTACGATATATTATAAAGTATTTTCAATGACACATTGCATATTACGTTATATTATAAGGTATTTTCAATGATACACTGCATATTGCGTTATATTATAAGGTATTTTCAATGATACAATGCATATTACGTTATATTAGAAGGTATTTTCGATGACAGACTGCAAATATTACGTTTCATTATAATGTATTTTCAATGAATCACTGCATATTACGTTATATTATAAAGTATTTTCAGTGATACACTGCATATTACATTATATTATAAGTTATTTTCAATGATACACTGCATATTACATTATTTTATAATGTATTTTCAATGGGAGACTGCATATTACGTTATATTATAAGCTATTTTCAATGATACACTGCATATTACGTTATATTATAAGGTATTTTCAATGATGCACTGCATTTTACGTTATATTATAAGGTATTTTCAATGATACACAGCATATTACGTTATATTATAAGGTATTTTCAATGAAACACTGCATATTACGTTATATTATGAGGAATTTTAAATGATACACTGCATATTAAATTACATTATAAGGTATTTTCAATGATACACTGCATATTACGTTATATTATAAGGTATTTTCAGTGATAGACGGGATATTACGTTATATTATAAGGTATTTTCAATGATACACTGCATATTACGTTATATTATAATGTATTTTCAATGATACACTGCATATTACGTTATATTATAAGGTATTTTCAATGATGCACTGCATATTACGTTATATTATTAGGTATTTACAATGATACACTAAAAAATTGCTATATATTATAAGGTATTTCCAATGATACACTGCATATTACGTTATATTATAAGGTATTTTCAATGATACACAGCATATTACGTTATATTATAAGGTATTTTCAATGAAACACTGCATATTACGTTATATTATAATGTATTTTCAATGATACACTACAAATTACCATATATTATAAGGTATTTTCAATGATGCACTGCATATTACGTTATATTATTAGGTATTTTCAATGATACACTAAAAAATTACTATATATTATAAGGTATTTCCAATGATACACTGCATATTACGTTATATTATAAGGTATTTTCAATGATACACTGCATATTACCTTATATTATAATGTATTTTCATTGATAGACTAGAATTACCATATATTCTACGGTATTTTCAATGATACACCGCATATTACGTTATATTATAAGGTATTTTCAATGATACACTACAAATTACCATATATTATAAGGTATTTTCAATGATACACAGCATATTACGTTATATTATAAGGTATTTTCAATGATACACTACAAATTACGATATATTATAAGGTATTTTCAATGATACACTGCATATTACGGTATATTATAAGGTATTTTCAATGATACACTACAAATTACCATATATTATAAGGTATTTTCAATGATACACTACAAATTACGATATATTATAAGGTATTTTCAATGATACACTGCATATTACATTATATTATAAGGTATTTTCAATGATACACTGCATATTACGTTATATTATAATGTATTTTCAATGATACACTGCATATTACGTTATATTATAAGGTATTTTCAATGATGCACTGCATATTACGTTGTACTATAAGGTATTTTCAATGATACACTACAAATTACGATATATTATAAGGTATTTTCAATGATACACTACAAATTACGATATATTATAAGGTATTTTCAATGATGCACTGCATATTACGTTATATTATTAGGTATTTTCAATGATACACTAAAAAATTACTATATATTATAAGGTATTTCCAATGATACACTGCATATTACGTTATATTATAAGGTATTTTCAATGATACACAGCATATTACGTTATATTATAAGGTATTTTCAATGAAACACTGCATATTACGTTATATTATGAGGAATTTTAAATGATACACTGCATATTAAATTACATTATAAGGTATTTTCAATGATACACTGCATATTACGTTATATTATAAGGTATTTTCAGTGATAGACGGGATATTACGTTATATTATAAGGTATTTTCAATGATACACTGCATATTACGTTATATTATAATGTATTTTCAATGATACACTGCATATTACGTTATATTATAAGGTATTTTCAATGATGCACTGCATATTACGTTATATTATTAGGTATTTTCAATGACACACTAAAAAATTGCTATATATTATAAGGTATTTCCAATGATACACTGCATATTACGTTATATTATAAGGTATTTTCAATGATACACAGCATATTACGTTATATTATAAGGTATTTTCAATGAAACACTGCATATTACGTTATATTATAATGTATTTTCAATGATACACTACAAATTACCATATATTATAAGGTATTTTCAATGATGCACTGCATATTACGTTATATTATTAGGTATTTTCAATGATACACTAAAAAATTACTATATATTATAAGGTATTTCCAATGATACACTGCATATTACGTTATATTATAAGGTATTTTCAATGATACACTGCATATTACCTTATTTTATAATGTATTTTCATTGATAGACTAGAATTACCATATATTCTACGGTATTTTCAATGATACACCGCATATTACGTTATATTATAAGGTATTTTCAATGATACACTACAAATTACCATATATTATAAGGTATTTTCAATGATACACAGCATATTACGTTATATTATAAGGTATTTTCAATGATACACTACAAATTACGATATATTATAAGGTATTTTCAATGATACACTGCATATTACGGTATATTATAAGGTATTTTCAATGATACACTACAAATTACCATATATTATAAGGTATTTTCAATGATACACTACAAATTACGATATATTATAAGGTATTTTCAATGATACACTGCATATTACATTATATTATAAGGTATTTTCAATGATACACTGCATATTACGTTATATTATAATGTATTTTCAATGATACACTGCATATTACGTTATATTATAAGGTTTTTTCAATGATGCACTGCATATTACGTTGTACTATAAGGTATTTTCAATGATACACTACAAATTACGATATATTATAAGGTATTTTCAATGATACACTACAAATTACGATATATTATAAGGTATTTTCAATGATGCACTGCATATTACGTTATATTATTAGGTATTTTCAATGATACACTAAAAAATTGCTATATATTATAAGGTATTTCCAATGATACACTGCATATTACGTTATATTATAAGGTATTTTCAATGATACACAGCATATTACGTTATATTATAAGGTATTTTCAATGAAACACTGCATATTACGTTATATTATAATGTATTTTCAATGATACACTACAAATTACCATATATTATAAGGTATTTTCAATGATGCACTGCATATTACGTTATATTATAAGGTATTTTCAATGATACACAGCATATTACGTTATATTATAAGGTATTTTCAATGAAACACTGCATATTACGTTATATTATAATGTATTTTCAATGATACACTACAAATTACCATATATTATAAGGTATTTTCAATGATGCACTGCATATTACGTTATATTATTAGGTATTTTCAATGATACACTACAAAATTACTATATATTATAAGGTATTTCCAATGATACACTGCATATTACGTTATATTATAAGGTATTTTCAATGATACACTGCATATTACCTTATATTATAATGTATTTTCATTGATAGACTAGAATTACCATATATTCTACGGTATTTTCAATGATACACCGCATATTACGTTATGTTATAAGGTATTTTCAATGATACACTACAAATTACGATATATTATAAGGTATTTTCAATGATACACTGCATATTACGGTATATTATAAGGTATTTTCAATGATACACTGCGTATTACGTTATATTATAAGTTATTTTCATTGATAGACTGCATATTACCTTATATAATAAGGTATTTTCAATGATACACTGCATATTACGTTATATTATAAGGTATTTTCAATGATACACTGCATATTACGTTATATTTTAAGGTATTTTCATTGATACACTGCATATTACGTTATATTATAAGCTATTTTCAATGATACACTGCATATTACTTTATATTATAATATATTTTCAATGATACACTACAAATTACGTTATATTATAAGGTATTTTCAATGATACACTACAAATTACGATATATTATAATGTATTTTCAATGATACATTGCATATTACGTTATATTATAAGGTATTTTCAATGATACACTACAATTACGATATATTCTAAAGTATTTTCAATGATACACTGTATATTACGTTATATTATAAGGTATTTTCAATGATACACTGCGTATTACGTTATATTATAAGTTATTTTCATTGATAGACTGCATATTACCTTATATAATAAAGTATTTTCAATGATAGACTGCAAATATCACGTTATATTATAAGGTTTTTTTCAATGATACACTGCATATTACGTTATATTATATGGTATTTCCAATGATAGACTGCATATTACATTGTATTATAAGGTATTTTCAATTATACACTGCATATTACGTTATATTATAAGGTATTTTCAATGATACACTGCATATTACGTTATATTATAAGCTATTTTCATTGATACACTGCATATCACTTTATATTACAATATATTTTCAATGATACACTACAAATTACGTTATATTATAAGGTATTTTCAATGATACACTACAAATTACGATATATTATAAAGTATTTTCAGTGATACACTGCATATTACATTATATTATAAGTTATTTTCAATGATACACTGCATATTACATTATTTTATAATGTATTTTCAATGGGAGACTGCATATTACGTTATATTATAAGCTATTTTCAATGATACACTGCATATTACGTTATATTACAAGGTATTTTCAATGAATCACTGCATATTACGTTATATTATAAGGTATTTTCAATGATACACTGCATATTACGTTATATTATAAGGAATTTTAAATGATACACTGCATATTAAATTACATTATAAGGTATTTTCAATGATACACTGCATATTACGTTATATTATAAGGTATTTTCAGTGAAACACGGCATATTACGTTATATTATGAGGAATTTTAAATGATACACTGCATATTAAATTACATTATAAGGTATTTTCAATGATACACTGCATATTACGTTATATTATAAGGTATTTTCAGTGATAGACGGGATATTACGTTATATTATAAGGTATTTTCAATGATACACTGCATATTACGTTATATTATAATGTATTTTCAATGATACACTGCATATTACGTTATATTATAAGGTATTTTCAATGATGCACTGCATTTTACGTTATATTATAAGGTATTTTCAATGATACACAGCATATTACGTTATATTATAAGGTATTTTCAATGAAACACTGCATATTACGTTATATTATGAGGAATTTTAAATGATACACTGCATATTAAATTACATTATAAGGTATTTTCAATGATACACTGCATATTACGTTATATTATAAGGTATTTTCAGTGATAGACGGGATATTACGTTATATTATAAGGTATTTTCAATGATACACTGCATATTACGTTATATTATAATGTATTTTCAATGATACACTGCATATTACGTTATATTATAAGGTATTTTCAATGATACACTGCATATTACGTTATATTATTAGGTATTTTCAATGATACACTAAAAAATTGCTATATATTATAAGGTATTTCCAATGATACACTGCATATTACGTTATATTATAAGGTATTTTCAATGATACACAGCATATTACGTTATATTATAAGGTATTTTCAATGAAACACTGCATATTACGTTATATTATAATGTATTTTCAATGATACACTACAAATTACCATATATTATAAGGTATTTTCAATGATGCACTGCATATTACGTTATATTATTAGGTATTTTCAATGATACACTAAAAAATGACTATATATTATAAGGTATTTCCAATGATACACTGCATATTACGTTATATTATAAGGTATTTTCAATGATACACTGCATATTACCTTATATTATAATGTATTTTCATTGATAGACTAGAATTACCATATATTCTACGGTATTTTCAATGATACACCGCATATTACGTTATATTATAAGGTATTTTCAATGATACACTACAAATTACCATATATTATAAGGTATTTTCAATGATACACAGCATATTACGTTATATTATAAGGTATTTTCAATGATACACTACAAATTACGATATATTATAAGGTATTTTCAATGATAAACTGCATATTACGGTATATTATAAGGTATTTTCAATGATACACTACAAATTACCATATATTATAAGGTATTTTCAATGATACACTACAAATTACGATATATTATAAGGTATTTTCAATGATACACTGCATATTACATTATATTATAAGGTATTTTCAATGATACACTGCATATTACGTTATATTATAATGTATTTTCAATGATACACTGCATATTACGTTATATTATAAGGTTTTTTCAATGATGCACTGCATATTACGTTGTACTATAAGGTATTTTCAATGATACACTACAAATTACGATATATTATAAGGTATTTTCAATGATACACTACAAATTACGATATATTATAAGGTATTTTCAATGATGCACTGCATATTACGTTATATTATTAGGTATTTTCAATGATACACTAAAAAATTGCTATATATTATAAGGTATTTCCAATGATACACTGCATATTACGTTATATTATAAGGTATTTTCAATGATACACTGCATATTACGTTATATTATAAGGTATTTTCAATGAAACACTGCATATTACGTTATATTATGAGGAATTTTAAATGATACACTGCATATTAAATTACATTATAAGGTATTTTCAATGATACACTGCATATTACGTTATATTATAAGGTATTTTCAGTGATAGACGGGATATTACGTTATATTATAAGGTATTTTCAATGATACACTGCATATTACGTTATATTATAATGTATTTTCAATGATACACTGCATATTACGTTATATTATAAGGTATTTTCAATGATGCACTGCATATTACGTTATATTATTAGGTATTTTCAATGATACACTAAAAAATTGCTATATATTATAAGGTATTTCCAATGATACACTGCATATTACGTTATATTATAAGGTATTTTCAATGATACACAGCATATTACGTTATATTATAAGGTATTTTCAATGATACACTGCATATTACGTTATATTATAAGGTATTTTCATTGATACACTACAAATTACCATATATTATAAGGTATTTTCAATGATGCACTGCATATTACGTTATATTATTAGGTATTTTCAATGATACACTAAAAAATTACTATATATTATAAGGTATTTCCAATGATACACTGCATATTACGTTATATTATAAGGTATTTTCAATGATACACTGCATATTACCTTATTTTATAATGTATTTTCATTGATAGACTAGAATTACCATATATTCTACGGTATTTTCAATGATACACCGCATATTACGTTATATTATAAGGTATTTTCAATGATACACTATAAATACCTTATATTATAAGGTATTTTCAATGATACACAGCATATTACGTTATATTATAAGGTATTTTCAATGATACACTACAAATTACGATATATTATAAGGTATTTTCAATGATACACTGCATATTACGGTATATTATAAGGTATTTTCAATGATACACTACAAATTACCATATATTATAAGGTATTTTCAATGATACACTACAAATTACGATATATTATAAGGTATTTTCAATGATACACTGCATATTACATTATATTATAAGGTATTTTCAATGATACACTGCATATTACGTTATATTATAATGTATTTTCAATGATACACTGCATATTACGTTATATTATAAGGTTTTTTCAATGATGCACTGCATATTACGTTGTACTATAAGGTATTTTCAATGATACACTACAAATTACGATATATTATAAGGTATTTTCAATGATACACTACAAATTACGATATATTATAAGGTATTTTCAATGATGCACTGCATATTACGTTATATTATTAGGTATTTTCAATGATACACTAAAAAATTACTATATATTATAAGGTATTTCCAATGATACACTGCATATTACGTTATATTATAAGGTATTTTCAATGATACACTGCATATTACGTTATATTATAAGGTATTTTCAATGAAACACTGCATATTACGTTATATTATAATGTATTTTCAATGATACACTACAAATTACCATATATTATAAGGTATTTTCAATGATGCACTGCATATTACGTTATATTATAAGGTATTTTCAATGATACACAGCATATTACGTTATATTATAAGGTATTTTCAATGATACACTGCATATTACGTTATATTATAATGTATTTTCAATGATACACTACAAATTACCATATATTATAAGGTATTTTCAATGATGCACTGCATATTACGTTATATTATTAGGTATTTTCAATGATACACTAAAAAATTACTATATATTATAAGGTATTTCCAATGATACACTGCATATTACGTTATATTATAAGGTATTTTCAATGATACACTGCATATTACCTTATATTATAATGTATTTTCATTGATAGACTAGAATTACCATATATTCTACGGTATTTTCAATGATACACCGCATATTACGTTATGTTATAAGGTATTTTCAATGATACACTACAAATTACGATATATTATAAGGTATTTTCAATGATACACTGCATATTACGGTATATTATAAGGTATTTTCAATGATACACTACAAATTACCATATATTATAAGGTATTTTCAATGATACACTACAAATTACGATATATTATAAGGTATTTTCAATGATACACTGCATATTACGTTATATTATAAGGTATTTTCAATGATACACAGCATATTACGTTATATTATAAGGTATTTTCAATGAAACACTGCATATTACGTTATATTATGAGGTATTTTCAATGATACACTGCATATTACGGTATATTATAAGGTATTTTCAATGATACACTACAAATTACCATATATTATAAGGTATTTTCAATGATACACTGCATATTACGTTATATTATAATGTATTTTCAATGATACACTGCATATTACGTTATATTATAAGGTTTTTTCAATGATGCACTGCATATTACGTTATACTATAAGGTATTTTCAATGATACACTACAAATTACGATATATTATAAGGTATTTTCAATGATACACTACAAATTACGATATATTATAAGGTATTTTCAATGATACACTGCATATTACGTTATATTATAAGGTATTTTCAATGATACACAGCATATTACGTTATATTATAAGGTATTTTCAATGAAACACTGCATATTACGTTATATTATGAGGTATTTTCAATGATACACTGCATATTACGGTATATTATAAGGTATTTTCAATGATACACTACAAATTACCATATATTATAAGGTATTTTCAATGATACACAGCATATTACGTTATATTATAAGGTATTTTCAATGATACACTACAAATTACGATATATTATAAGGTATTTTCAATGATACACTGCATATTACGGTATATTATAAGGTATTTTCAATGATACACTACAAATTACCATATATTATAAGGTATTTTCAATGATACACTACAAATTACGATATATTATAAGGTATTTTCAATGATACACTGCATATTACGTTATATTATAAGGTATTTTCAATGATACACTGCATATTACGTTATATTATAATGTATTTACAATGATACACTGCATATTACGTTATATTATAAGGTTTTTTCAATGATGCACTGCATATTACGTTATATTATAAGGTATTTCCAATGATACACTACAAATTACGATATATTATAAGGTATTTTCAATGATACACTACAAATTACGATATATTATATTTTCAATGATAACCTGCATATTACGTTATATTATAAAGTATTTTCAATGATACACTGCATATTAAGTTATATTATAAGGTATTTTCAATGATACACTGCAAATTACGTTATATTATAAGGTATTTTCAATGGTACACCGCATATTACGTTATATTATAAGGAATTTTAAATGATACACTGCATATTAAATTACATTATAAGGTATTTTCAATGATACACTGCATATTACGTTATATTATAAGGTATTTTCAATGATACACTGCATATTACCTTATATTATAATGTATTTTCATTGATAGACTAGAATTACCATATATTCTACGGTATTTTCAATGATACACCGCATATTACGTTATATTATAAGGTATTTTCAGTGATAGACGGGATATTACGTTATATTATAAGGTATTTTCAATGATACACTGAATATTACGTTATATTATAAGGTATTTTCAATGATACACTGCATATTACGTTATATTAAAATGTATTTTCAATGATGCACTGCATATAACATTATATTATAAGGTATTTTCAATGATACACTACGATATATTATAAGTTATTTTCAATGATACACTGCATATTACGTTACATTATAAGGTATTTTCAATGATACACTGCATATTACGTTACATTATAAGGTATTTTCAATGATACACTGCATATTACGTTATATTTTAAGGTATTTTCAATGATACACTGCATATTACGTTATATTTTAAGGTATTTTCAATGATACACTGCATATTACAATACATTATAAGGTATTTTCAATGATACACTGCATATTACATTGTATTATAAGGTATTTTCAATGATACACTGCATATTACGTTATATTATAAGGTATTTTCAATGATACACTGCATATTACGATATATTATATGGTAATTTCAATAACACACAGCATATTATGTTATATTATAAGGTATTTTCAATGATACACTGCATATTACGTTATATTATAAGGAATTTTCAATGATACACTGCATATTACGTTATATTTTAAGGTATTTTCATTGATACACTGCATATTACGTTATATTATATGGTATTTCCAATGATAGACTGCCTATTACATTGTATTATAAGGTATTTTCAATGATACAGTGCATATTACGTTATATTATAAGGTATTTTCAATGATACACTGCATATTACGTTATATTATAAGCTATTTTCAATGATACACTGCATATTACTTTATATTATAATATATTTTCAATGATACACTACAAATTACGTTATATTATAAGGTATTTTCAATGATACACTACAAATTACGATATATTATAATGTATTTTCAATGATACATTGCATATTACGTTATATTATAAGGTATTTTCAATGATACACTGCATATTACGTTACATTATAAGGTATTTTCAATGATACACTGCATATTACGTTACATTATAAGGTATTTTCAATGATACACTGCATATTACGTTATATTTTAAGGTATTTTCAATGATACACTGCATATTACGTTATATTTTAAGGTATTTTCAATGATACACTGCATATTACAATACATTATAAGGTATTTTCAATGATACACTGCATATTACATTGTATTATAAGGTATTTTCAATGATACACTGCATATTACGTTATATTATAAGGTATTATCAATGATACACTGCATATTACGATATATTATAAGGTAATTTCAATAACACACAGCATATTATGTTATATTATAAGGTATTTTCAATGATACACTGCATATTACGTTATATTATAAGGAATTTTCAATGATACACTGCATATTACGTTATATTTTAAGGTATTTTCATTGATACACTGCATATTACGTTATATTATATGGTATTTCCAATGATAGACTGCATATTACATTGTATTATAAGGTATTTTCAATGATACAGTGCATATTACGTTATATTATAAGGTATTTTCAATGATACACTGCATATTACGTTATATTATAAGCTATTTTCAATGATACACTGCATATTACTTTATATTATAATATATTTTCAATGATACACTACAAATTACGTTATATTATAAGGTATTTTCAATGATACACCGCATATTACGTTATATTATAAGGTATTTTCAGTGATAGACGGGATATTACGTTATATTATAAGGTATTTTCAATGATACACTGAATATTACGTTATATTATAAGGTATTTTCAATGATACACTGCATATTACGTTATATTAAAATGTATTTTCTATGACACACTGCATATAACATTATATTATAAGGTATTTTCAATGATACACTACGATATATTATAAGTTATTTTCAATGATACACTGCATATTACGTTACATTATAAGGTATTTTCAATGATACACTGCATATTACGTTACATTATAAGGTATTTTCAATGATACACTGCATATTACGTTATATTTTAAGGTATTTTCAATGATACACTGCATATTACGTTATATTTTAAGGTATTTTCAATGATGGACTGCATATTACGATAAATTATAAGGTATTTTCAATGATACACTGCATATTACATTGTATTATAAGGTATTTTCAATGATACACTGCATATTACGTTATATTATAAGGTATTATCAATGATACACTGCATATTACGATATATTATAAGGTAATTTCAATAACACACAGCATATTATGTTATATTATAAGGTATTTTCAATGATACACTGCATATTACGTTATATTATAAGGAATTTTCAATGATACACTGCATATTACGTTATATTTTAAGGTATTTTCATTGATACACTGCATATTACGTTATATTATATGGTATTTCCAATGATAGACTGCATATTACATTGTATTATAAGGTATTTTCAATGATACAGTGCATATTACGTTATATTATAAGGTATTTTCAATGATACACTGCATATTACGTTATATTATAAGCTATTTTCAATGATACACTGCATATTACTTTATATTATAATATATTTTCAATGATACACTACAAATTACGTTATATTATAAGGTATTTTCAATGATACACTACAAATTACGATATATTATAATGTATTTTCAATGATACATTGCATATTACGTTATATTATAAGGTATTTTCAATGATACACTACAATTACGATATATTCTAAAGTATTTTCAATGATACACTGTATATTACGTTATATTATAAGGTATTTTCAATGATACACTGCGTATTACGTTATATTATAAGTTATTTTCATTGATAGACTGCATATTACCTTATATAATAAGGTATTTTCAATGATAGACTGCAAATATCACGTTATATTATAAGGTATTTTCAATGATACACTACAAATTACGATATATTATAAGGTATTTTCAATGATACACTGAATATTACGTTATATTATAAGGAATTTTCAATGATACACTGCATATTACGTTATATAAAATGTATTTTCAATGATACACTGCATATAACATTATATTATAAGGTATTTTCAATGATACACTACGATATATTATAAGATATTTTCAATGATTCACTGCATATTACATTACATTATAAGGTATTTTCAATGATACACTGCATATTACGTTATATTATAAGGTATTTTCAGTGATAGACGGGATATTACGTTATATTATAAGGTATTTTCAATGATACACTGCATATTACGTTATATTATAAGGTATTTTCAATGATACACTGCATATTACGTTATAGTATAAGGTATTTTCAATGATACACTGCATATTACGTTATATTATATGGTATTTCCAATGATAGACTGCATATTACATTGTATTATAAGGTATTTTCAATTATACACTGCATATTACGTTATATTATAAGGTATTTTCAATGATACACTGCATATTACGTTATATTATAAGCTATTTTCAATGATACACTGCATATCACTTTATATTACAATATATTTTCAATGATACACTACAAATTACGTTATATTATAAGGTATTTTCAATGATACACTACAAATTACGATATATTATAAAGTATTTTCAATGACACATTGCATATTACGTTATATTATAAGGTATTTTCAATGATACACTGCATATTGCGTTATATTATAAGGTATTTTCAATGATACAATGCATATTACGTTATATTAGAAGGTATTTTCGATGACAGACTGCAAATATTACGTTTCATTATAATGTATTTTCAATGAATCACTGCATATTACGTTATATTATAAAGTATTTTCAGTGATACACTGCATATTACATTATATTATAAGTTATTTTCAATGATACACTGCATATTACATTATTTTATAATGTATTTTCAATGGGAGACTGCATATTACGTTATATTATAAGCTATTTTCAATGATACACTGCATATTACGTTATATTACAAGGTATTTTCAATGAATCACTGCATATTACGTTATATTCATAAGGTATTTTCAATGATACACTGCATATTACGTTATATTATAAGGAATTTTAAATGATACACTGCATATTAAATTACATTATAAGTTATTTTCAATGATACACTGCATATTACGTTATATTATAAGGTATTTTCAGTGAAACACTGCATATTACGTTATATTATGAGGAATTTTAATGATACACTGCATATTAAATTACATTATAAGGTATTTTCAATGATACACTGCATATTACGTTATATTATAAGGTATTTTCAGTGATAGACGGGAATTTACGTTATATTATAAGGTATTTTCAATGATACACTGCATATTACGTTATATTATAATGTATTTTCAATGATACACTGCATATTACGTTATATTATAAGGTATTTTCAATGATGCACTACAAATTACGATATATTATAAAGTATTTTCAATGACACATTGCATATTACGTTATATTATAAGGTATTTTCAATGATACACTGCATATTGCGTTATATTATAAGGTATTTTCAATGATACAATGCATATTACGTTATATTAGAAGGTATTTTCGATGACAGACTGCAAATATTACGTTTCATTATAATGTATTTTCAATGAATCACTGCATATTACGTTATATTATAAAGTATTTTCAGTGATACACTGCATATTACATTATATTATAAGTTATTTTCAATGATACACTGCATATTACATTATTTTATAATGTATTTTCAATGGGAGACTGCATATTACGTTATATTATAAGCTATTTTCCATGATACACTGCATATTACGTTATATTACAAGGTATTTTCAATGAATCACTGCATATTACGTTATATTATAAGGTATTTTCAATGATACACTGCATATTACGTTATATTATAAGGAATTTTAAATGATACACTGCATATTAAATTACATTATAAGGTATTTTCAATGATACACTGCATATTACGTTATATTATAAGGTATTTTCAGTGAAACACTGCATATTACGTTATATTATGAGGAATTTTAAATGATACACTGCATATTAAATTACATTATAAGGTATTTTCAATGATACACTGCATATTACGTTATATTATAAGGTATTTTCAGTGATAGACGGGATATTACGTTATATTATAAGGTATTTTCAATGATACACTGCATATTACGTTATATTATAATGTATTTTCAATGATACACTGCATATTACGTTATATTATAAAGTATTTTCAATGATGCACTGCATTTTACGTTATATTATAAGGTATTTTCAATGATACACAGCATATTACGTTATATTATAAGGTATTTTCAATGAAACACTGCATATTACGTTATATTATGAGGAATTTTAAATGATACACTGCATATTAAATTACATTATAAGGTATTTTCAATGATACACTGCATATTACGTTATATTATAAGGTATTTTCAGTGATAGACGGGATATTACGTTATATTATAAGGTATTTTCAATGATACACTGCATATTACGTTATATTATAATGTATTTTCAATGATACACTGCATATTACGTTATATGATAAGGTATTTTCAATGATGCACTGCATATTACGTTATATTATTAGGTATTTTCAATGATACACTAAAAAATTGCTATATATTATAAGGTATTTCCAATGATACACTGCATATTACGTTATATTATAAGGTATTTTCAATGATACACAGCATATTACGTTATATTATAAGGTATTTTCAATGATACACAGAATATTACGGTATATTATAAGGTATTTTCAATGATACACTACAAATTACCATATATTATAAGGTATTTTCAATGATACACTACAAATTACGATATATTATAAGGTATTTTCAATGATACACTGCATATTACGTTATATTATAAGGAATTTTAAATGATACATTGCATATTAAATTACATTATAAGGTATTTTCAATGATACACTGCATATTACGTTATATTATAAGGTATTTTCAGTGATAGACTGGATATTACGTTATATTATAAGGTATTTTCAATGATACACTGCATATTACGATATATTATAAAGTATTTTCAATGATACACTGTATATTACGTTATAGTATAAGGTATTTTCATTGATAGACTAGAATTACCATATATTCTAAGGTATTTTCAATGATACACTGCATATTACGTTATATTATAAGGTATTTTCAATGATACACTGCATATTACGATATATTATAAAGTATTTTCAATGATACACTGTATATTACGTTATAGTATAAGGTATTTTCATTGATAGACTAGAATTACCATATATTCTAAGGTATTTTCAATGATACACTGCATATTACGTTATATTATAAGGTATTTTCAATGATAAACTACTATATATTATAAGGTATTTTCACTGATACACTGCATATTACGTTATATTATAAGGTATTTTCATTGATAGACTAGAATTACCATATATTCTATGGTATTTTCAATGATACACTGCATATTACGTTATATCATAAGGTATTTTCAATTATACATTGCATATTAAGTTATATTATAAGGTATTTTCACGGATACACCTAATATAACGTTATATTATAAGGTATTTTCAATGATACACTGCATATTACGTTATATTATAAGGTTTTTTCAATGATGCACTGCATATTACGTTATACTATAAGGTATTTTCAATGATACACTACAAATTACGATATATTATAAGGTATTTTCAATGATACACTGCATATTACGTTATATTATAAGGTATTTTCATTGATAGACTAGAATTACCATATATTCTAAGGTATTTTCAATGATACACTGCATATTACGTTATATTATAAGGTATTTTCAATGATAAACTACTATATATTATAAGGTATTTTCACTGATACACTGCATATTACGTTATATTATAAGGTATTTTCATTGATAGACTAGAATTACCATATATTCTAAGGTATTTTCAATGATACACTGCATATTACGTTATATCATAAGGTATTTTCAATTATACATTGCATATTAAGTTATATTATAAGGTATTTTCACGGATACACCTAATATAACGTTATATTATAAGGTATTTTCAATGATACACTGCATATTACGTTATATTATAAGGTTTTTTCAATGATGCACTGCATATTACGTTATACTATAAGGTATTTTCAATGATACACTACAAATTACGATATATTATAAGGTATTTTCAATGATACACTGCATATTACGTTATATTATAAGGTATTTTCATTGATAGACTAGAATTACCATATATTCTAAGGTATTTTCAATGATACACTACAAATTACGATATATTATAAGGTACTTTCAATGATACACTGCATATTACGTTATATTATAAGGTTTTTTCAATGATGCACTGCATATTACGTTATACTATAAGGTATTTTCAATGATACACTACAAATTACGATATATTATAAGGTATTTTCAATGATACACTACAAATTACGATATATTATATTTTCAATGATAACCTGCATATTATGTTATATTATAAAGTATTTTCAATGATACACTGCATATTAAGTTATATTATAAGGTATTTTCAATGATACACTGCAAATTACGTTATATTATAAGGTATTTTCAATGATACACAGCATATTACGTTATATTATAAGGTATTTTCAATGAAACACTGCATATTACGTTATATTATAAGGTATTTTCAGTGATAGACGGGATATTACGTTATATTATAAGGTATTTTCAATGATACACTGCATATTACGTTATATTATAATGTATTTTCAATGATACACTGCATATTACGTTATATTATAAAGTATTTTCAATGATGCACTGCATTTTACGTTATATTATAAGGTATTTTCAATGATACACAGCATATTACGTTATATTATAAGGTATTTTCAATGAAACACTGCATAATACGTTATATTATGAGGAATTTTAAATGATACACTGCATATTAAATTACATTATAAGGTATTTTCAATGATACACTGCATATTACGTTATATTATAAGGTATTTTCAGTGATAGACGGGATATTACGTTATATTATAAGGTATTTTCAATGATACACTGCATATTACGTTATATTATAATGTATTTTCAATGATACACTGCATATTACGTTATATGATAAGGTATTTTCAATGATGCACTGCATATTACGTTATATTATTAGGTATTTTCAATGATACACTAAAAAATTGCTATATACTATAAGGTATTTCCAATGATACACTGCATATTACGTTATATTATAAGGTATTTTCAATGATACACAGCATATTACGTTATATTATAAGGTATTTTCAATGATACACAGAATATTACGGTATATTATAAGGTATTTTCAATGATACACTACAAATTACCATATATTATAAGGTATTTTCAATGATACACTACAAATTACGATATATTATAAGGTATTTTCAATGATACACTGCATATTACGTTATATTATAAGGTATTTTCATTGATAGACTAGAATTACCATATATTCTAAGGTATTTTCAATGATACACTGCATATTACGTTATATCATAAGGTATTTTCAATTATACATTGCATATTAAGTTATATTATAAGGTATTTTCACGGATACACCTAATATTACGTTATATTATAAGGTATTTTCAATGATACACTGCATATTACGTTATATTATAAGGTTTTTTCAATGATGCACTGCATATTACGTTATACTATAAGGTATTTTCAATGATACACTGCATATTAAGTTATATTATAAGGTATTTTCAAGGATACACCTAATATTACGTTATATTATAAGGTATTTTGAATGATACACTGCATATTACGTTATATTATAAGGTTTTTTCAATGATGCACTGCATATTACGTTATACTATAAGGTATTTTCAATGATACACTACAAATTACGATATATTATAAGGTATTTTCAATGATACACTACAAATTACGATATATTATATTTTCAATGATAACCTGCATATTATGTTATATTATAAAGTATTTTCAATGATACACTGCATATTAAGTTATATTATAAGGTATTTTCAATGATACACTGCAAATTACGTTATATTATAAGGTATTTTCAATGATACACAGCATATTACGTTATATTATAAGGTATTTTCAATGAAACACTGCATATTACGTTATATTATAAGGAATTTTAAATGATACACTGCATATTAAATTACATTATAATGTATTTTCAATGATACACTGCATATTACGTTATATGATAAGGTATTTTCAATGATACACTGCATATTACGTTATATTATAAGGTTTTTTCAATGATGCACTGCATATTACGTTATACTATAAGGTATTTTCAATGATACACTCAACATTACGATATATTATAAAGTATTTTCAATGATACACTGCATATTACGTTATATTATAAGGTATTTTCATTGATAGACTAGAATTACCATATATTCTAAGGTATTTTCAATGATACACTGCATATTACGTTATATTATAAGGTATTTTCAATAACACACTGCATATTACATTATATTATAAGTTATTTTCAATGATACACTGCATATTACATTATTTTATAATGTATTTTCAATGGGAAACTGCATATTACGTTATATTATAAGCTATTTTCAATGATACACTACAAATTACGATATATTATAAGGTATTTTCAATGATACACTGCATATTACATTACATTATAAGGTATTTTCAATGATACACTGCATATTACGTTATATTATAAGGTATTTTCAATGATACACTGCATATTACATTACATTATAAGGTATTTTCAATGATACACTGCATATTACATTACATTATAAGGTATTTTCAATAACACACTGCATATTATGTTATATTATAAGGTATTTTCAATGATACACTGCATATTACATTACATTATAAGGTATTTTCAATGATACACTGCATATTACGTAATATTAAAAGGTATTTTCAATGATACACTGCATATTACATTACATTATAAGGTATTTTCAATGATACACTGCATATTACATTACATTATAAGGTATTTTCAATAACACACTGCATATTATGTTATATTATAAGGTATTATCAATGATACACTGCATATTACGATATATTATTAGGTAATTTCAATAACACACAGCATATTACATTACATTATAAGGTATTTTCAATGATACACTGCATATTACGTTATATTATAAGGTATTTTCAATGATACACTGCATATTACATTACATTATAAGGTATTTTCAATGATACACTGCATATTACATTACATTATAAGGTATTTTCAATAACACACTGCATATTATGTTATATTATAACGTATTATCAATGATACACTGCATATTACGATATATTATTAGGTAATTTCAATAACACACAGCATATTATGTTATATTATAATATATTTTCAATGATACACTACAAATTACGTTATATTATAAGGTATTTTCAATGATACACTACAAATTACGATATATTATAAAGTATTCTCAATGATGCATTGCATATTACTTTATATTATAATATATTTTCAATGATACACTGCATATTACATTACATTATAAGGTATTTTCAATGATAAACTACTATATATAATAAGGTATTTTCAATGATACACTGCATATTACGTTATATTATAAGGTATTTTCAATGATACACTGCATATTACATTACATTATAAGGTATTTTCAATGATACACTGCATATTACGTTATATTATAAGGTATTTTCAATGATACACTGCATATTACATTACATTATAAGGTATTTTCAATGATACACTGCATATTACATTACATTATAAGGTATTTTCAATAACACACTGCATATTATGTTATATTATAAGGTATTTTCCATGATACACTGCATATTACATTACATTATAAGGTATTTTCAATGATACACTGCATATTACGTTTTATTAAAAGGTATTTTCAATGATACACTGCATATTACATTACATTATAAGGTATTTTCAATGATACACTGCATATTACATTACATTATAAGGTATTTTCAATAACACACTGCATATTATGTTATATTATAAGGTATTATCAATGATACACTGCATATTACGATATATTATTAGGTAATTTCAATAACACACAGCATATTACATTACATTATAAGGTATTTTCAATGATACACTACAAATTACGATATATTATAAAGTATTTTCAATGATACATTGCATATTACGTTATATTATAAGGTATTTTCAATGATACACTGCATATTACGTTATATTAGAAGGTATTTTCAATGACAGACTGCAAATATTACGTTTCATTATAATGTATTTTCAATGAATCACTGCATATTACGTTATATTATAAAGTATTTTCAGTGATACACTGCATATTACATTATATTATAAGTTATTTTCAATGATACACTGCATATTACATTATTTTATAATGTATTTTCAATGGGAGACTGCATATTACGTTATATTATAAGCTATTTTCAATGATACACTGCATATTACTTTATATTGTAAGGAATTTTCAATGATACACTACAAATTACGTTATATTATAAGGTATTTTCAATGATACACTATTAATTACGATATATTATAAAGTATTTTCAATGATACATTGCATATTACGTTATATTATAAGGTATTTTCAATGATAGACTGCATATTACGTTATATTATATGGTATTTCCAATGATAGACTGCATATTACATTGTATTATAAGGTATTTTCAATGATACACTGCATATTACGTTATATTATAAGGTATTTTCAATGATACACTGCATATTACATTACATTATAAGGTATTTTCAATGATACACTGCATATTACATTACATTATAAGGTATTTTCAATAACACACTGCATATTATGTTATATTATAAGGTATTATCAATGATACACTGCATATTACGATATATTATTAGGTAATTTCAATAACACACAGCATATTATGTTATATTATAATATATTTTCAATGATACACTACAAATTACGTTATATTATAAGGTATTTTCAATGATACACTACAAATTACGATATATTATAAAGTATTTTCAATGATACATTGCATATTACGTTATATTATAAGGTATTTTCAATGATACACTGCATATTACGTTATATTAGAAGGTATTTTCAATGACAGACTGCAAATATTACGTTTCATTATAATGTATTTTCAATGAATCACTGCATATTACGTTATAATATAAAGTATTTTCAGTGATACACTGCATATTACATTATATTATAAGTTATTTTCAATGATACACTGCATATTACATTATTTTATAATGTATTTTCAATGGGAGACTGCATATTACGTTATATTATAAGCTATTTTCAATGATACACTGCATATTACTTTATATTGTAAGGAATTTTCAATGATACACTACAAATTACGTTATATTATAAGGTATTTTCAATGATACACTATTAATTACGATATATTATAAAGTATTTTCAATGATACATTGCATATTACGTTATATTATAAGGTATTTTCAATGATAGACTGCATATTACGTTATATTATATGGTATTTCCAATGATAGACTGCATATTACATTGTATTATAAGGTATTTTCAATGATACACTGCATATTACGTTATATTATAAGGTATTTTCAATGATACACTGCATATTACGTTATATTATAAGCTATTTTCAATGATACACTTCATATTACTTTATATTATAATATATTTTCAATGATACACTACAAATTACGTTATATTATAAGCTATTTTCAATGATACACTGCATATTACTTTATATTATAATATATTTTCAATGATACACTACAAATTACGTTATATTATAAGGTATTTTCAATGATACACTACAATTACGATATATTCTAAAGTATTTTCAATGATACACTGTATATTACGTTATATTATAAGGTATTTTCAATGATACACTGCGTATTACGTTATATTATAAGTTATTTTCAATGATACACTGCATATTACATTATTTTATAATGTATTTTCAATGGGAGACTGCATATTACGTTATATTATAAACTATTTTCAATGATACACTACAAATTACGATATATTATAAGGTATTTTCAATGATACACTGCATATTACGTTATATTATAAGGTATTTTCAATGATACACTGCATATTACGTTATATTATAAGCTATTTTCAATGATACACTGCATATTACTTTATATTATAATATATTTTCAATGATACACTACAAATTACGTTATATTATAAGCTATTTTCAATGATACACTGCATATTACTTTATATTATAATATATTTTCAATGATACACTACAAATTACGTTATATTATAAGGTATTTTCAATGATACACTACAAATTACGATATATTATAAAGTATTCTCAATGATGCATTGCATATTACTTTATATTATAATATATTTTCAATGATACACTACAAATTACGTTATATTATATGGTATTTTCAATGATACACTACAAATTACGATATATTATAAAGTATTTTCAATGATACATTGCATATTACGTTATATTATAAGGTATTTTCAATGATACACTACAATTACGATATATTCTAAAGTATTTTCAATGATACACTGTATATTACGTTATATTATAAGGTATTTTCAATGATACACTGCGTATTACGTTATATTATAAGTTATTTTCAATGATACACTGCATATTACATTATTTTATAATGTATTTTCAATGGGAGACTGCACATTACGTTATATTATAAACTATTTTCAATGATACACTACAAATTACGATATATTATAAGGTATTTTCAATGATACACTGCATATTACATTACATTATAAGGTATTTTCAATGATAAACTACTATATATAATAAGGTATTTTCAATGATAGACTGCAAATATCACGTTATATTATAAGGTATTTTCAATGATACACTGCATATTACGTTATATTATAAGGTATTTTCAATGATACACTGCATATTACATTACATTATAAGGTATTTTCAATGATACACTGCATATTACATTACATTATAAGGTATTTTCAATAACACACTGCATATTACATTATATTATAAGTTATTTTCAATGATACACTGCATATTACATTATTTTATAATGTATTTTCAATGGGAAACTGCATATTACGTTATATTATAAGCTATTTTCAATGATACACTACAAATTACGATATATTATAAGGTATTTTCAATGATACACTGCATATTACATTACATTATAAGGTATTTTCAATGATACACTGCATATTACGTTATATTATAAGGTATTTTCAATGATAGACTGCATATTACGTTATATTATATGGTATTTCCAATGATAGACTGCATATTACATTGTATTATAAGGTATTTTCAATGATACACTGCATATTACATTACATTATAAGGTATTTTCAATGATACACTGCATATTACGTTATATTATAAGGTATTTTCAATGATAGACTGCATATTACGTTATATTATATGGTATTTCCAATGATAGACTGCATATTACATTGTATTATAAGGTATTTTCAATGATACACTGCATATTACGTTATATTATATGGTATTTCCAATGATAGACTGCATATTACGTTATATTATAAGCTATTTTCAATGATACACTGCATATTACTTTATATTATAATATATTTTCAATGATACACTACAAATTACGTTATATTATAAGCTATTTTCAATGATACACTGCATATTACATTACATTATAAGGTATTTTCAATGATACACTGCATATTACGTTATATTATAAGGTATTTTCAATGATACACTGCATATTACGTTATATTATATGCTATTTTCAATGATACACTACAAATTACGTTATATTATAAGCTATTTTCAATGATACACTGCATATTACATTACATTATAAGGTATTTTCAATGATACACTGCATATTACGTTATATTATAAGGTATTTTCAATGATACACTACAAATTACGTTATATTATAAGGTATTTTCAATGATACACTACAAATTACGATATATTATAAAGTATTTTCAATGATACATTGCATATTACGTTATATTATAAGGTATTTTCAATGATAGACTGCATATTACGTTATATTATATGGTATTTCCAATGATACACTGCATATTACCTTATATAATAAGGTATTTTCAATGATAGACTGCAAATATCACGTTATATTATAAGGTATTTTCAATGATACACTACAAATTACGATATATTCTAAAGTATTTTCAATGATACACTGTATATTACGTTATATTATAAGGTATTTTCAATGATAGACTGCAAATATCACGTTATATTATAAGGTATTATCAATGATACACTGCATATTACGTTATATTATAAGCTATTTTCAATGATACACTGCATATTACTTTATATTATAATGTATTTTCAATGATACACTACAAATTACGTTATATTATAAGGTATTTTCAATGATACACTACAAATTACGATATATTATAAAGTATTTTCAATGATACATTGCATATTACGTTATATTATAAGGTATTTTCAATGATAGACTGCATATTACGTTATATTATATGGTATTTCCAATGATAGACTGCATATTACATTGTATTATAAGGTATTTTCAATGATACACTGCATATTACGTTATATTATAAGGTATTTTCAATGATACACTGCATATTACGTTATATTATAAGCTATATTCAATGATACACTGCATATTACTTTATATTATAATATATTTTCAATGATACACTGCATATTACATTATTTTATAATGTATTTTCAATGATACACTACAAATTACGTTATATTATAAGGTATTTTCAATGATACACTACAAATTACGATATATTATAAAGTATTTTCAATGATACATTGCATATTACGTTATATTATAAGGTATTTTCAATGATACACTACAATTACGATATATTCTAAAGTATTTTCAATGATACACTGTATATTACGTTATATTATAAGGTATTTTCAATGATACACTGCGTATTACATTACATTATAAGGTATTTTCAATGACGGACTGCAAATATTACGTTTCATTATAATGTATTTTCAATGAATCACTGCATATTACGTTATATTATAAAGTATTTTCAATGATACACTGCATATTACATTATATTATAAGTTATTTTCAATGATACACTGCATATTACATTATTTTATAATGTATTTTCAATGGGAGACTGCATATTACGTTATATTATAAGCTATTTTCAATGATACACTGCATATTACTTTATATTATAAGGTATTTTCAATAATACACTACAAATTACGTTATATTATAAGGTATTTTCAATGATACACTACAAATTACGATATATTCTAAAGTATTTTCAATGATACACTGTATATTACGTTATATTATAAGGTATTTTCAATGATAGACTGCAAATATCACGTTATATTATAAGGTATTATCAATGATACACTGCATATTACGTTATATTATAAGCTATTTTCAATGATACACTGCATATTACTTTATATTATAATGTATTTTCAATGATACACTACAAATTACGTTATATTATAAGGTATTTTCAATGATACACTACAAATTACGATATATTATAAAGTATTTTCAATGATACATTGCATATTACGTTATATTATAAGGTATTTTCAATGATAGACTGCATATTACGTTATATTATATGGTATTTCCAATGATAGACTGCATATTACATTGTATTATAAGGTATTTTCAATGATACACTACAAATTACGATATATTATAAAGTATTTTCAATGATACACTGCATATTACGTTATATTATAAGCTATATTCAATGATACACTGCATATTACTTTATATTATAATATATTTTCAATGATACACTGCATATTACATTATTTTATAATGTATTTTCAATGATACACTACAAATTACGTTATATTATAAGGTATTTTCAATGATACACTACAAATTACGATATATTATAAAGTATTTTCAATGATACATTGCATATTACGTTATATTATAAGGTATTTTCAATGATACACTACAATTACGATATATTCTAAAGTATTTTCAATGATACACTGTATATTACGTTATATTATAAGGTATTTTCAATGATACACTGCGTATTACGTTATATTATATGTTATTTTCATTGATAGACTGCATATTACCTTATATAATAAGGTATTTTCAATGATACAATGCATATTACGTTATATTAGAAGGTATTTTCAATGACAGACTGCAAATATTACGTTTCATTATAATGTATTTTCAATGAATCACTGCATATTACGTTATATTATAAAGTATTTTCTGTGATACACTGCATATTACATTATATTATAAGTTATTTTCAATGATACACTGCATATTACATTATTTTATAATGTATTTTCAATGGGAGACTGCATATTATGTTATATTATAAGGTATTTTCAATGATAGACTGCATATTACGTTATATTATATGGTATTTCCAATGATAGACTGCATATTACATTGTATTATAAGGTATTTTCAATGATACACTGCATATTACGTTATATTATAAGGTATTTTCAATGATACACTGCATATTACGTTATATTATAAGCTATTTTCAATGATACACTGCATATTACTTTATATTATAATATATTTTCAATGATACACTACAAATTACGTTATATTATAAGCTATTTTCAATGATACACTGCATATTACTTTATATTATAATATATTTTCAATGATACACTACAAATTACGTTATATTATAAGGTATTTTCAATGATACACTACAAATTACGATATATTATAAAGTATTCTCACTGATGCATTGCATATTACTTTATATTATAATATATTTTCAATGATACACTACAAATTACGTTATATTATAAGGTATTTTCAATGATACACTACAAATTACGTTATATTATAAGGTATTTTCAATGATACACTACAAATTACGATATATTATAAAGTATTTTCAATGATACATTGCATATTACGTTATATTATAAGGTATTTTCAATGATAGACTGCATATTACGTTATATTATATGGTATTTCCAATGATACACTGCATATTACCTTATATAATAAGGTATTTTCAATGATAGACTGCAAATATCACGTTATATTATAAGGTATTTTCAATGATACACTACAAATTACGATATATTCTAAACTATTTTCAATGATACACTGTATATTACGTTATATTATAAGGTATTTTCAATGATAGACTGCAAATATCACGTTATATTATAAGGTATTATCAATGATACACTGCATATTACGTTATATTATAAGCTATTTTCAATGATACACTGCATATTACTTTATATTATAATGTATTTTCAATGATACACTACAAATTACGTTATATTATAAGGTATTTTCAATGATACACTACAAATTACGATATATTATAAAGTATTTTCAATGATACATTGCATATTACGTTATATTATAAGGTATTTTCAATGATAGACTGCATATTACGTTATATTATATGGTATTTCCAATGATAGACTGCATATTACATTGTATTATAAGGTATTTTCAATGATACACTGCATATTACGTTATATTATAAGGTATTTTCAATGATACACTGCATATTACGTTATATTATAAGCTATTTTCAATGATACACTGCATATTACTTTATATTATAATATATTTTCAATGATACACTGCATATTACATTATTTTATAATGTATTTTCAATGATACACTACAAATTACGTTATATTATAAGGTATTTTCAATGATACACTACAAATTACGATATATTATAAAGTATTTTCAATGATACATTGCATATTACGTTATATTATAAGGTATTTTCAATGATACACTACAATTACGATATATTCTAAAGTATTTTCAATGATACACTGTATATTACGTTATATTATAAGGTATTTTCAATGATACACTGCGTATTACATTACATTATAAGGTATTTTCAATGACGGACTGCAAATATTACGTTTCATTATAATGTATTTTCAATGAATCACTGCATATTACGTTATATTATAAAGTATTTTCAATGATACACTGCATATTACATTATATTATAAGTTATTTTCAATGATACACTGCATATTACATTATTTTATAATGTATTTTCAATGGGAGACTGCATATTACGTTATATTATAAGCTATTTTCAATGATACACTGCATATTACTTTATATTATAAGGTATTTTCAATAATACACTACAAATTACGTTATATTATAAGGTATTTTCAATGATACACTACAAATTACGATATATTCTAAAGTATTTTCAATGATACACTGTATATTACGTTATATTATAAGGTATTTTCAATGATAGACTGCAAATATCACGTTATATTATAAGGTATTATCAATGATACACTGCATATTACGTTATATTATAAGCTATTTTCAATGATACACTGCATATTACTTTATATTATAATGTATTTTCAATGATACACTACAAATTACGTTATATTATAAGGTATTTTCAATGATACACTACAAATTACGATATATTATAAAGTATTTTCAATGATACATTGCATATTACGTTATATTATAAGGTATTTTCAATGATAGACTGCATATTACGTTATATTATATGGTATTTCCAATGATAGACTGCATATTACATTGTATTATAAGGTATTTTCAATGATACACTGCATATTACGTTATATTATAAGGTATTTTCAATGATACACTGCATATTACGTTATATTATAAGCTATTTTCAATGATACACTGCATATTACTTTATATTATAATATATTTTCAATGATACACTGCATATTACATTATTTTATAATGTATTTTCAATGATACACTACAAATTACGTTATATTATAAGGTATTTTCAATGATACACTACAAATTACGATATATTATAAAGTATTTTCAATGATACATTGCATATTACGTTATATTATAAGGTATTTTCAATGATACACTACAATTACGATATATTCTAAAGTATTTTCAATGATACACTGTATATTACGT
The DNA here is from genome assembly GCA_916610255.1 of Lasioglossum lativentre. Lineage (NCBI taxonomy): Eukaryota > Metazoa > Arthropoda > Insecta > Hymenoptera > Halictidae > Lasioglossum > Lasioglossum lativentre. The sequence goes on from CAKAJI010000417.1 coordinate 47,548, forward strand.
TATATTATAAGGTATTTTCAATGATACACTGCGTATTACGTTATATTATATGTTATTTTCATTGATAGACTGCATATTACCTTATATAATAAGGTATTTTCAATGATACAATGCATATTACGTTATATTAGAAGGTATTTTCAATGACAGACTGCAAATATTACGTTTCATTATAATGTATTTTCAATGAATCACTGCATATTACGTTATATTATAAAGTATTTTCTGTGATACACTGCATATTACATTATATTATAAGTTATTTTCAATGATACACTGCATATTACATTATTTTATAATGTATTTTCAATGGGAGACTGCATATTATGTTACATTATAAGGTATTTTCAATGATAGACTGCATATTACGTTATATTATATGGTATTTCCAATGATAGACTGCATATTACATTGTATTATAAGGTATTTTCAATGATACACTGCATATTACGTTATATTATAAGGTATTTTCAATGATACACTGCATATTACGTTATATTATAAGCTATTTTCAATGATACACTGCATATTACTTTATATTATAATATATTTTCAATGATACACTACAAATTACGTTATATTATAAGCTATTTTCAATGATACACTGCATATTACTTTATATTATAATATATTTTCAATGATACACTACAAATTACGTTATATTATAAGGGATTTTCAATGATACACTACAAATTACGATATATTATAAAGTATTCTCACTGATGCATTGCATATTACTTTATATTATAATATATTTTCAATGATACACTACAAATTACGTTATATTATAAGGTATTTTCAATGATACACTACAAATTACGATATATTATAAAGTATTTTCAATGATACATTGCATATTACGTTATATTATAAGGTATTTTCAATGATACACTACAAATTACGATATATTATAAGGTATTTTCAATGATACACTGCATATTACATTACATTATAAGGTATTTTCAATGATACACTGCATATTACGTTATATTATAAGGTATGTTCAATGATACACTGCATATTACATTACATTATAAGGTATTTTCAATGATACACTGCATATTACGTTATATTATAAGCTATTTTCAATGATACACTGCATATTACTTTATATTATTATATATTTTCAATGATACACTACAAATTACGTTATATTATAAGCTATTTTCAATGATACACTGCATATTACTTTATATTATAATATATTTTCAATGATACACTACAAATTACGTTATATTATAAGGTATTTTCAATGATACACTACAAATTACGATATATTATAAAGTATTCTCAATGATGCATTGCATATTACTTTATATTATAATATATTTTCAATGATACACAACAATTACGATATATTCTAAAGTATTTTCAATGATACACTGTATATTACGTTATATTATAAGGTATTTTCAATGATACACTGCGTATTATGTTATATTATAAGTTATTTTCAATGATACACTACAAATTACGATATATTATAAAGTATTTTCAATGATACATTGCATATTACGTTATATTATAAGCTATTTTCAATGATACACTGCATATTACTTTATATTATAATATATTTTCAATGATACACTACAAATTACGTTATATTATAAGGTATTTTCAATGATACACTACAAATTACGATATATTATAAAGTATTTTCAATGATACATTGCATATTACGTTATATTATAAGGTATTTTCAATGATACACTACAATTACGATATATTCTAAAGTATTTTCAATGATACACTGTATATTACGTTATATTATAAGGTATTTTCAATGATACACTGCGTATTACGTTATATTATAAGGTATTTTCAATGATACACTGCATATTACTTTATATTATAATATATTTTCAATGATACACTACAATTACGATATATTCTAAAGTATTTTCAATGATACACTGTATATTACGTTATATTATAAGGTATTTTCAATGATACACTGAGTATTACGTTATATTATATGTTATTTTCAATGATACACTGCATATTACGTTATATTATAAGGTATTTTCAATGATACACTACAAATTACGATATATTATAAAGTATTTTCAATGATACATTGCATATTACGTTATATTATAAGGTATTTTCAATGATACACTACAATTACGATATATTCTAAAGTATTTTCAATGATGCACTGTATATTACGTTATATTATAAGGTATTTTCAATGATACACTACAAATTACGATATATTCTAAAGTATTTTCAATGATACACTGTATATTACGTTATATTATAAGGTATTTTCAATGATACACTACAAATTACGATATATTCTAAAGTATTTTCAATGATACACTGTATATTACGTTATATTATAAGGTATTTTCAATGATAGACTGCAAATATCACGTTATATTATAAGGTATTTTCAATGATACACTGCATATTACGTTATATTATAATGTATTTTCAATGATACACTACAAATTACGTTATATTATAAGGTATTTTCAATGATAGACTGCATATTACGTTATATTATAAGGTATTTTCAATGATACACTACAATTACGATATATTCTAAAGTATTTTCAATGATACACTGTATATTACGTTATATTATAAGGTATTTTCAATGATACACTACAATTACGATATATTCTAAAGTATTTTCAATAATACACTGTATATTACGTTATATTATAAGGTATTTTCAATGATACACTGCGTATTACGTTATATTATAAGGTATTTTCAGTGATAGACTGCATATTACGTTATATTATAAGCTATTTTCAATGATACACTGAATATTACGTTATATTATAAGGTATTTTCAATGATACACTACGATACAATATAAGTTATTTTCAATTATACACTGCATATTACGTTACATTATAAGGTATTTTCAATGATACACTGCATATTACGTTATATTATAAGGTATTTTCAATGATACACTACAATTACGATATATTCTAAAGTATTTTCAATAACACACTGTATATCACGTTATATTATACGGTATTTTCAATGATACACTGCGTATTACGTTATATTATAAGTTATTTTCATTGATAGACTGCATATTACATTATATTATAAGTTATTTTCAATGATACACTGCATATTACATTATTTTATAATGTATTTTCAATGGGAGACTGCATATTACGTTATATTATAAGCTATTTTCAATGATACACTGCATATTACTTTATATTATAAGGTATTTTCAATAATACACTACAAATTACGTTATATTATAAGGTATTTTCAATGAATCACTGCATATTACGTTATATTATAAGGAATTTTAAATGATACAGTACATATTACATTACATTATAAGGTATTTTCAATGATACACTGCATATTACGTTATATTATAAGGTATTTTCAGTGATAGACTGGATATTACGTTATATTATAAGGTATTTTCAATGATACACTACAAATTACGTTATATTATAAGGTATTTTCAATGATACACTACAAATTACGATATATTATAAAGTATTTTCAATGATACATTGCATATTACGTTATATTATAAGGTATTTTCAATGATACACTACAATTACGATATATTCTAAAGTATTTTCAATGATACACTGCGTATTACGTTATATTATAAGTTATTTTCATTGATAGACTGCATATTACCTTATATAATAAGGTATTTTCAATGATAGACTGCAAATATCACGTTATATTATAAGGTATTTTCAATGATACACTGCATATTACGTTATATTATAAGCTATTTTCAATGATACACTGAATATTACGTTATATTATAAGGTATTTTCAATGATACACTACGATACATTATAAGTTATTTTCAATTATACACTGCATATTACGTTACATTATAAGGTATTTTCAATGATACACAGCATATTACGTTATATTATAAGGTATTTTCAATGAATCACTGCATATTACGTTATATTATAAGGTATTTTCAATGATACACTGCATATTACATTACATTATAAGGTATTTTCAATAACACACTGCATATTATGTTATATTATAAGGTATTATCAATGATACACTGCATATTACGATATATTATTAGGTAATTTCAATAACACACAGCATATTATGTTATATTATAAAGTATTTTCAATGATACACTGCATATTACGTTATATTATAAGGTATTATCAATGATACACTGCATATTACGATATATTATTAGGTAATTTCAATAACACACAGCATATTATGTTATATTATAAGGTATTTTCAATGATACACTACATATTACGTAATATTATAAGGAATTTTAAATGATACAGTACATATTACATTATATTATAAGGTATTTTCAATGATACAATGCATACTACGTTACATTATCAGGTATTTTCAATGATACACTGCATATTACATTACATTATAAGGTATTTTCAATGACGGACTGCAAATATTACGTTTCATTAAAATGTATTTTCAATGAATCACTGCACATTACGTTATATTATAAGTTATTTTCAATGATACACTGCATATTACATTACATTATAAGGTATTTTCAATGACGGACTGCAAATATTACGTTTCATTATAATGTATTTTCAATGAATCACTGCATATTACGTTATATTATAAAGTATTTTCAATGATACACTGCATATTACATTATATTATAAGTTATTTTCAATGATACACTGCATATTACATTATTTTATAATGTATTTTCAATGGGAGACTGCATATTACGTTATATTATAAGCTATTTTCAATGATACACTGCATATTACTTTATATTATAAGGTATTTTCAATACACTACAAATTACGTTATATTATAAGGTATTTTCAATGATACACTACAAATTACGATATATTATAAAGTATTTTCAATGATACATTGCATATTACGTTATATTATAAGGTATATTCAATGATAGACTGCATATTACGTTATATTATATGGTATTTCCAATGATAGACTGCATATTACATTGTATTATAAGGTATTTCAATGATACACTGCATATTACGTTATATTATAAGGTATTTTCAATGATACACTGCATATTACGTTATATTATAAGCTATATTCAATGATACACTGCATATTACTTTATATTATAATATATTTTCAATGATACCCTACAAATTACGTTATATTATAAGGTATTTTCAATGATACACTACAAATTACGTTATATTATAAGGTATTTTTCAATGATACACTACAAATTACGATATATTCTAAAGTATTTTCAATGATACACTGTATATTACGTTATATTATAAGGTATTTTCAATGATACACTGCGTATTATGTTATATTATAAGTTATTTTCAATGATACACTGCATATTACGTTATATTCTAAGGTATTTTCAATGATACACTACAAATTACGATATATTATAAAGTATTTTCAATGATACATTGCATATTACGTTATATTATAAGGTATTTTCAATGATAGACTGCATAATTACGTTATATTATATGGTATTTCCAATGATAGACTGCATATTACATTGTATTATAAGGTATTTTCCATGATACACTGCTTATTACGTTATATTATAAGGTATTTTCAATGATACACTGCATATTACGTTATATTATAAGCTATATTCAATGATACACTGCATATTACTTTATATTATAATATATTTTCAATGATACACTACAAATTACGTTATATTATAAGGTATTTTCAATGATACACTACAAATTACGTTATATTATAAGGTATTTTCAATGGTACACTACAAATTACGATATATTCTAAAGTATTTTCAATGATACACTACAAATTACGATATATTCTAAAGTATTTTCAATGATACACTGTATATTACGTTATATTATAAGGTATTTTCAATGATACACTACAAATTACGATATATTCTAAAGTATTTTCAATGATACACCTGTATATTACGTTATATTATAAGGTATTTTCAATGATAGACTGCAAATATCACGTTATATTATAAGGTATTTTCAATGATACATCGCATATTACGTTATATTATAATGTATTTTCAATGATACACTACAAATTACGTTATATTATAAAGGTATTTTCAATGATACACTACAAATTACGATATATTATAAAGTATTTTCAATGATACATTGCATATTACGTTATATTATAAGGTATTTTCAATGATAGACTGCATATTACGTTATATTATAAGGTATTTTCAATGATACACTACAATTACGATATATTCTAAAGTATTTTCAATGATACACTGTATATTACGTTATATTATAAGGTATTTTTCAATGATACACTACAATTACGATATATTCTAAAGTATTTTCAATGATACACTGTATATTACGTTATATTATAAGGTATTTTCAATGATACACTGCGTATTACGTTATATTATAAGGTATTTCAGTGATAGACTGCATATTACGTTTATATATAAGCTATTTTCAATGATACACTGAATATTACGTTATATTATAAGGGTATTTTCAATGATACACTACGATACAATATAAGTTATTTTCAATTATACACTGCATATTACGGTTACATTATAAGGTATTTTCAATGATACACTGCATATTACGTTTATATTATAAGGTATTTTCAATGATACACTACAATTACGATATATTCTAAAGTATTTTCAATAATACACTGTATATTACGTTATATTATACGGTATTTTCAATGATACACTGCGTATTACGTTATATTATAAGTTATTTTCATTGATAGACTTCATATTAATTATATTATAAGTTATTTTCAATGATACACTGCATATTACATTATTTTATAATGTATTTTCAATGGGAGACTGCATATTACGTTATATTATAAGCTATTTTCAGATGATACACTGCATATTACTTTATATTATAAGGTATTTCTAATAATACACTACAAATTACGTTATATTATAAGGTATTTTCAATGATCACTGCATATTACGTTATATTATAAGGAATTTTAAATGATACAGTAAATATTACATTACATTATAAGGTATTTTCAATGATACACTGCATATTACGTTATATTATAAGGTATTTTCAGTGATAGACTGGATATTACGTTATATTATAAGGTATTTTCAATGATACACCTACAAAATTACGTTATATTATAAGGTATTTTCAATGATACACTACAAATTACGATATATTATAAAGTATTTTCAATGATACATTGCATATTACGTTAGTATATTTATAAGGTATTTTCAATGATACACTACAATTACGATATATTCTAAAGTATTTTCAATGATACACTGTATATTACGTTAGTATTATAAGGTATTTTCAATGATACACTACAAATTACGATATATTTCTAAAGTATTTTCAATGATACACTGTATATTACGTTATATTATAAGGGTATTTTCAATGATAGACTGGCAAATATCACGTTATATTATAAGGTATTTTCAATGATCACTGCATATTACGTTATATTATAATGTATTTTCAATGATACACTACAGTATTATAAGGTATTTTCAATGATACACTACAAATTACGATATATTATAAAGTATTTTCAAGTGATACATTGCATATTACGTTATATTATAAGGTATTTTCAATGATAGACTGCATATTACGTTATATTATAAGGTATTTTCAATGATACACTACAATTACGATATATTCTAAAGTATTTTCAATGATACACTGTATATTACGTTATATTATAAGGTATTTTCAATGATACACTACAATTACGATATATTCTAAAGTATTTTCAATAATACACTGTATATTACGTTATATTATAAGGTATTTTCAATGATACACTGCGTATTACGTTATATTATAAGTTATTTTCATTGATAGACTGCATATTACCTTATATAATAAGGTATTTTCAATGATAGACTGCAAATATCACGTTATATTATAAGGTATTTTCAATGATACACTGCATATTACGTTATATTATAAGCTATTTTCAATGATACACTGAATATTACGTTATATTATAAGGTATTTTCAATGATACACTACGATACATTATAAGTTATTTTCAATTATACACTGCATATTACGTTACATTATAAGGTATTTTCAATGATACACAGCATATTACGTTATATTATAAGGTATTTTCAATGAATCACTGCATATTACGTTATATTATAAGGTATTTTCAATGATACACTGCATATTACGTTATATTATAAGGTATTTTCAATGATACACTGCATATTACATTACATTATAAGGTATTTTCAATGATACACTGCATATTACATTACATTATAAGGTATTTTCAATAACACACTGCATATTATGTTATATTATAAGGTATTATCAATGATACACTGCATATTACGATATATTATTAGGTAATTTCAATAACACACAGCATATTATGTTATATTATAAAGTATTTTCAATGATACACTACATATTACGGTATATTATAAGGTATTATCAATGATACACTGCATATTACGATATATTATTAGGTAATTTCAATAACACACAGCATATTATGTTATATTATAAGGTATTTTCAATGATACACTACATATTACGTAATATTATAAGGTATTTTCAATGATACACTGCATACTACGTTACATTATCAGGTATTTTCAATGATACACTGCATATTACATTACATTATAAGGTATTTTCAATGACGGACTGCAAATATTACGTTTCATTAAAATGTATTTTCAATGAATCACTGCATATTACGTTATATTATAAAGTATTTTCAATGATACACTGCATATTACATTATATTATAAGTTATTTTCAATGATACACTGCATATTACATTATTTTATAATGTATTTTCAATGGGAGACTGCATATTACGTTATATTATAAGCTATTTTCAATGATACACTGCATATTACTTTATATTATAAGGTATGTTCAATAATACACTACAAATTACGTTATATTATAGGGTATTTTCAATGATACACTACAAATTACGATATATTCTAAAGTATTTTCAATGATACACTGTATATTACGTTATATTATAAGGTATTTTCAATGATAGACTGCAAATATCACGTTATATTATAAGGTATTTTCAATGATAGACTGCAAATATCACGTTATATTATAAGGTATTGTCAATGATACACTGCATATTACGTTATATTATAAGCTATTTTCAATGATACACTGCATATAACCTTATATAATAAGGTATTTTCAATGATAGACTGCAAATATCACGTTATATTATAAGGTATTTTCAATGATACACTGCATATTACGTTATATTATAAGGTATTTTCAATGGTACACAGCATATTACGTTATATTATAAGGTATTTTCAATGAATCACTGCATATTACGTTATATTATAAGGTATTTTCAATGATACACAGCATATTACGTTATATTATAAGGTATTTTCAATGAATCACTGCATATTACGTTATATTATAAGGAATTTTAAATGATACAGTACATATTACATTATATTATAAGGTATTTTCAATGATACACTGCATATTACGTTATATTATAAGGTATTTTCAGTGATAGACTGCATATTACGTTATATTATAAGCTATTTTCAATGATACACTGAATATTACGTTATATTATAAGGTATTTTCAATGATACACTACGATACAATATAAGTTATTTTCAATTATACACTGCATATTACGTTACATTATAAGGTATTTTCAATGATACACTGCATATTACGTTATATTATAAGTTATTTTCATTGATAGACTGCATATTACATTATATTATAAGTTATTTTCAATGATACACTGCATATTACATTATTTTATAATGTATTTTCAATGGGAGACTGCATATTACGTTATATTATAAGCTATTTTCAATGATACACTGCATATTACTTTATATTATAAGGTATTTTCAATAATACACTACAAATTACGTTATATTATAAGGTATTTTCAATGATACACTACAAATTACGCTATATTCTAAAGTATTTTCAATGATACACTGTATATTACGTTATATTATAAGGTATTTTCAATGATACACTGCGTATTACGTTATATTATAAGTTATTTTCATTGATAGACTGCATATTACCTTATATAATAAGGTATTTTCAATGATAGACTGCAAATATCACGTTATATTATAAGGTATTTTCAATGATACACTGCATATTACGTTATATTATAAGCTATTTTCAATGATACACTGAATATTACGTTATATTATAAGGTATTTTCAATGATACACTACGATACATTATAAGTTATTTTCAATTATACACTGCATATTACGTTACATTATAAGGTATTTTCAATGATACACTGCATATTACGTTATATTATAAGGTATTTTCAAAGATACACAGCATATTACGTTATATTATAAGGTATTTTCAATGAATCACTGCATATTACGTTATATTATAAGGTATTTTCAATGATACACAGCATATTACGTTATATTATAAGGTATTTTCAATGAATCACTGCATATTACGTTATATTATAAGGAATTTTAAATGATACAGTACATATTACATTACATTATAAGGTATTATCAATGATACACTGCATATTACGTTATATTATAAGGTATTTTCAGTGATAGACTGGATATTACGTTATATTATAAGGTATTTTCAATGATACACTGCATATTACGTTATATTATACGGTATTTCCAATGATAGACTGCATATTACATTGTATTATAAAGTATTTTCAATGATACACTGCATATTACGTTATATTATAAGGTATTTTCAATGATACACTGCATATTACGTTATATTATAAGCTATTTTCAATGATACACTGCATTTTACTTTATATTATAATATATTTTCAATGATACACTACAAATTACGTTATATTATAAGGTATTTTCAATGATACACTACAAATTACGATATATTATAAAGTATTTTCAATGATACATTGCATATTACGTTATATTATAAGGTATTTTCAATGATACACTACAATTACGATATATTCTAAAGTATTTTCAATGATACACTGTATATTACGTTATATTATAAGGTATTTTCAATGATACACTGCGTATTACGTTATATTATAAGTTATTTTCAATGATAAACTGCATATTACCTTGTATAATAAGGTATTTTCAATGATAGACTGCAAATATCACGTTATATTATAAGGTATTTTCAATGATACACTGCATATTACGTTATATTATAAGCTATTTTCAATGATACACTGAATATTACGTTATATTATAAGGTATTTTCAATGATACACTGCATATTACGTTATATTAAAATGTATTTTCAATGATACACTGCATATTACGTTATATTATAAGGTATTTTCAATGATACACTACAATTACGATATATTATAAAGTATTTTCAATGATACATTGCATATTACGTTATATTATAAGGTATTTTCAATGATACACTGCATATTACGTTATATTATAAGCTATTTTCAATGATACACTGCATTTTACTTTATATTATAATATATTTTCAATGATACACTATAAATTACGTTATATTATAAGGTATTTTCAATGATACACTACAAATTACGATATATTATAAAGTATTTTCAATGATACATTGCATATTACGTTATATTATAAGGTATTTTCAATGATACACTACAATTACGATATATTCTAAAGTATTTTCAATGATACACTGTACATTACGTTATATTATAAGGTATTTTCAATGATACACTGCGTATTACGTTATATTATAAGTTATTTTCATTGATAGACTGCAT